>OY282641.1:73453399-73564553 GCA_958299015.1 Tetanocera ferruginea | reverse complement strand
CCTGAAGGTAATTACAATGAAATGCAGACGCCTTCCAATTATGCCTATCTAGCAGCCAGCTAACAGACTTCAAGGGCTAGCCTGCAGACTGGCCAATATTTTATGCAGCTTTTTTTGAGTCCAACGCCCTATACAACTACAGCAACTATGAAAACAATCAGCAGCTCAATAAATACCTCAAGGGTGAGGCCAAACAATTAGTAAAATCATTATTTATCCCTCCGGACAATGTTGTCGCTGTGATTGAATAGCTGCAGTTCCGCTTTGGCTGCCCTGAGCAACTAATCTGAAGCCAATTGAAGATTTTTCGCGATGTTGCACCCATTTCAGAGGCTACTTTGATGAATATTATGTTCTTCACTAACGTAACAAAAAATTTGGTGGCATTTTTAAAATCTGTAAATGGAGACCAACACTTCAACTTCCAACTTTACTGGATGAGCTCGTTGGAAAGTTGCTAATGTCCAAAAGGATGGATTGGGCCCGATACGCTGTCGGTATTAAGTCTTATCCAACTGTGCTAAATTTTAGTGAGTGGAATAGCCAACATTCTTTGCATCGTGCAGGATGCCGCGAGAAGTAAAACGTCGCCCAGTATTGCATGCCGCTGAGTGCCAACACATAGATACAATTAAATGCTTACTCTGCCAGGGCAATCATGGAGTAGCTGAGTGCAAACCTTTTCTCGACGGTTCGGTTTCTGAATGGTGATCAGTAGTTAAACGCTGCCGACTACGTTTTACGTGTGTCAAAGGCGGGCTCGTATCGCGAGACTGCCGCAAGAGGATGGCTTGTTCTGACAATGGATTTCAGAGGAGACACCATTAACTACTGCACGAGTCGCAAACACCTAGAAGCTCAGAAGAAAGTGTCATTAATTGCGCAATCGAACCACGAACAATAGAATACTTCTTTTCCGAGAAGTGCCTGTCACATTATTTGGGCCAAACAGATGTGTCGACACCTATGCTCTGCATGATGAAGGCTCATCAATCACCATTATGGACAAAGCGCTAATGTTGCAGCTTGGCCTCAAAGGAAAGTACCGGCAGATGAGCATGCAGTGGCTTGGTGCAAGGGCAGCGCAAGAGCAGACGGAGGTGGTAAACGTTCACATTAGTGGAATTGGTAAGACCAAGAGGCATATTCTGCGCAATGTTTATTCCGTTTCAGACCTCAATTTGCCGATGCAGAATCCTTACGAGAGCGACCTACGTGACTCCTGCCGCCAACCAGAGTTGCCAACTAAGCCATACTTTGATGTCACGCCGCAGCTACTCATATGTCTTGACCACTGCCACTTAAGGCTACCAACCACTACCATACGCTTGCAGAAAAAAGGTCCATATGCCGCCAACACATAGCTGAGTTGGGTCGTATTTGGTTCAACCAGTAGATTTCAAGCTAGTGCATCAACGTGTCTACATGTGAGCTTGCAGAACGAGCTGGGGCTACACAATATGATAAGTGAGTACTTCGAATCTGATAATTTTGGTGTTAAGTCGTCGCCGCTTATTGTCAGTGCCTTTGACTTGCGTGCCCAAGAGATACTCCAAGAAATCACGAAAAGAGTCACCAACCGTTTCAAAACTAGTCTGTTGTGGAAATGTGATGTCGTTAACCTACCTAAAAGCTACTCCATGGCTCTCAAGCGATTAAGTAGTATAGAGAAGAATATGAGACAAAATAGCAACTTCGCTGCAGCATATATTAAAATTATCGAAAACTATGTCAAGGAAAAATACGCCCGCAAACTGGAGCCTGCTGAAGTCGCCATCACGAGCCCAAAGACTTGGTATTTACCACACTTCGCCGTTGTCAATCCCAACAAGCCAGCTAAGCTCCGTCTGGCATTCTATGCTGCAGCAGAAGTGAACGGAAAATACTTAAATCATGATTTATGTTTGCTGTTAAATCTAGCATTGAATTGGCGGCAAATGTACATGGCATATCATCTGCAAATGCAACTGTTTTACGTTAAAACTTTTGAAAGAACAGAGCTTCGATATATATCAAGAACAGGACGGGAACCAGCAGTGATCCTTGTGGAACACCTGAGTCAACTTCAACAAAAGAGCTATACGCGTTATTAATTTTTACCTTCTGTTTCCTATTTATCAAATAAGAAGTAAACCATTTATGTACCGAGCCCCTTAATCCACACCTTAACAATTTATCTAGCAGAATTTTATGATCTACTGTGTCAAACGCCTTGGTGATGTCCACAAAGATGGCAGTAGATAGTTTTTCATTATTTATACTTTGGTATATGCTTGTTTAGAATGATAACAAGGCATCTTCTGTTGATAACCCAGCTCGAAAACCAAATTGACACTCGCTGAAAAAATTTGTTTTATTTAAAAAAGCTATTATCCTCTTTTCATAGTTTTTTCATAAATTTTAGAGAACATAGGTAGAATAGATATTGGTCTATAGCTATTTAGTTCTTTTTTGTCACCCTTTTTATGAAAAGTAATAACTTCAGCTCTCTTGAGATTGTCTGGAAATGTTCCAGCTTAGGAATTGTTGGAAACAATACAAGGAATCTTGTATTGTTTCAAATTGTGCCCTGAGGATCTCGTTGTTTGGGTATTTGATAGTTTTCTTATGAAGCTTATTTGTATTACGAATTTTCCTAAGTAAGTATGAATTCATCCAAGGTTTTAATTTTTTGGATTTGGAATTATTTTTCTTTATGGTTTTGGAGCTCATGTTAACATGGTTCGACAACTTTTCTACAAAAATATCGTTCGCTTTGGATGGATCAAGTTCGTTATGAACTGCATGCCAAAACTCGAATCTAAGACGTTCATTCAGTACAGCTGGAAAATACCAAGAAGGCCACATATATGGACGAGTTAGTCTGGATCTCCAGAATACAAAAATCATTAAATTTTTTTTTTCATTTGTAGGGTTTTTAAGATAACGGTAATTTTGTACTTCTCGAGATATGATTTTATTCAAATTTACTTACAGCTGAAACTACTTATTCGGTAGAAATAAGTAGAATATAGATAGAATTAAATTATAGAAAAGGTAATTAAATTGCCTTTCTATTGATATACTGATCGTATCGATCGGATAAAAAATGTTCAAGTGATAGCTCGTCAAAGTTAAAATTTCTTGCAATTTTCATGGACAAAGGACATGCATACTTGTATAAATATTTATTTTTTATTTATATAATCACAAATATGAAAATAAAAGAACTTAAATGATTTTCTGCTTTTCCTCTAATAAATTGTGGCTGTTTATTTACATCTTGTCGAAATTTGTAATCTGATCATCAGCTGTTCGTTCGCAACAAAATATCTGTCAAAATTTTCACGCAACAAATAAATGGCTGTTGCCATTGAAATTTCACGCAATCGAGCATAGTACTAGGCTTTAAACACAAATTCAAGCTGCTGAGATCCAATATACAAAGGAGGGATATCAACAAAGCATGAGTCACTCCTAGCAATGGGCAGAACTTTAGATTTCAAGGATTAATAAGAAGCATGTTCGTAATAGCCCAGTTATTCAGTGAGGTTAAATCATAATTCATTATATAGGTCAAGTCTTCTAAAAGTCCGGTGGGTCGCGAGAGAAAGAGTTGAATGTCATCAGCGTAAGCATGAACAGATGCGTATATGACAATCGGTAGAAATAAGTAGAATATAGATAAAAAGGTAATTAAATTGCCTTTCTATTGATATACTGATCGTATCGAGCGGATAAAAAATGTTCAAGTGATAGCTCGTCAAAGTTAAAATTTCTTGCAATTTTCATGGTTTTTTTTTAGATTCCATTTTTAAGTAACATGCTTTTTTACAAAAAGTTAAAATCAGGAACGTTTTATATTTTTTAAGTAAAGTGTATTTAATTACAAACATTTTAAGACTAATTTAACCAAAACCGGATGAAAAATACATTTTTTAAAAATAATTTTGTATAAAAATTTTAATTTCAATTTCAGTTCTTGCACTTTATTTATACCCATACGTTTAAAAAACGTAAACGGGGTATATTAATTTTATCACTCCGTTTGTTACGCCCATTAGGAGGCGTGGTAGGCATAGAAAAGTATATATATTCTTGATCAGCATCAACACCCGAATCGATTAGCCATGTCCGTCTGTCCGTCTGTGAGGACGATTCCAGCCGCAATTTTAAAGCTAAAGTTCAAATTGTTCAAATTCAAATCCTGAGTAAATGTGCAAAAAGTGCTAACACGTTATTTTTCTAATGGAATGTTTTCATATTTTGTATGAACGTAGATACAACTATACAGATTTGGATAAAAAAACAAAATTTTTATAATTGAAAAACTTTTGAAGTTATCGAGCTTTTCAATTTGGATATAACTTGTTTTGCACCAAACTGCATTCTGGATATGCCTTGGTTTGAATAAAACAAAAGTTAAAATATATTTTTATGAAAAATTATCGCATTTTTACTCAAATATAATCCAAAATTTATTCCAGATGAATTCATATTGTTGCAAAAAAAAAAAAAAATAAAAGTTCTGCACACAGAATCTGCGCTTTGTCATTCAAAAATCTGTTGACTAAAATTTCTTATGGAATCTAAGTTCACAGTATTTTCTAAAGTATGCTCCACTATTAATCACCAAATTTTTAACAACTCTTGTCTTTAGATTTAAGATTTGCCGCACAGCTTTTGTTGTTGGTGGAATAGTGCTTTTATGTTGGCATCGCAGAAACAGAAACTAAGAAACACCAACATTTACAAAATAAAAAGGTATGTTTCGGAATTCTATTTCTGTCTTAATGCCTTCTGAATGTTTCATCAATATTATCCTCTTTGATGTTTGTATCGAAAACAAAGACTTGAAAGTTGTAAGGTATCTAGATTTCCAATCATTTATATGCCAGTCTTCTGGATACTCAAAGACGTTATCAACGTGATTTTTAAAAACGGCATGCTGTTCTTGTCGTAGAAGAATGATATCCAGCTATCGATTTAATGTCTTTCTTAGTTCGACCGAAATGTCGGTCACAAGGTCATTTCTTGTTCCTTTTCCCGAGAACAGGGAAAACTATTGTTACTGAATGTGTTATTTGGATAATTATAAAACCAACAAATAACTCAAATCCAAATAACTCAAGTTATTTGATCCTTCCTATAACATGCGGCGAAAGGAAACTGCATTTAAAAAACAAATAAGTTTTTTTTCTTTAGAACTCATGATTTTACCCTATGGAAATATACAAAAGGAGTTGATTTAAAAAAAACACTATTATGATGAGAGTATGTGATCAAGAAACTCGATTTTTAAACACATATATTGTGTAATAACGGTTTTCTCATAAAATTTTTGAAAAAAAATATTTTTTAAGAATTTATTTGTAAAAAGATATTGTATCTTAAAAGTTACACTGGGAAAAAGATACATCGGGTGAGGTTGTAATCGATTCAATTGGCATAATATCGTAAATTAAAGTATATTTCTGCAGCAGGATATAGTTTTTTAGTGGCCTGGAAGACCCTCATGTACCGAGATTTCACCCTGCTAAGACTTGACTTTACTTTATTTTCACAAAAAATATTTTTTCGTTTGTTCATAAAATATTCATTCAAACGTAACAAATTTTAAATATTTTTATTTCTTGCAATAAAGGGCTAGGTTTTTCCGTCTGTAAAGATTAACATTTCATAGCTTACTGGTCGATAGTGGTGGAATGAGAGGCTTCTAGTGGTTGCATCTTAAAAAATACAATGGGCATTTAAGGGCTTAAGGGTTAATATAAAAAAAACAGCAAACTTTTGTTTATAATCTATCACCATATCGACCCCTTTGCTCGAAATTATCGAATGTGCCATTTTTTTTCGAAATTGACTTTTTGATGCAAATTTGTTCTACATCCTACAACGCATCACCCTGTAAAAAATTCCAGCTGAAATCCCTATAGGTTCTCCAAACGCACATGCCAAATTTGGTTTTGATAATGAAAGCTAAAGCACAGAAAAGTAGAAAAAACGCTCTCCTGTAAAATTTGGTTTTTGGCACATACGATAATTTCGCGCAAAGGGGTTGATATGATAAAATAACAATAAAATCGCATTGCTTTCTTAAGCAAAATTCCTCCACACCGAATATAATACACCAAGGATATACCTTGTTTTGAAGCAAGCAGGTGCATGGATATGACTTTATTTGCACGAAACACACTTTTTCTTTGATTTAAAAAAAGTACATGCCGTATTTTACAACGAAATGTACTGTTACACTTGCATAAGGCCATTATCTACACATTGAAATTGCTAACTCAAAAATTTCCGAATGTTTGTGAAGTGTTTTTTATAAGGGTTGGTTGGTTAATACATGACTCTAATCCATAAGAAGATAGCAAAATTATATACTTATCAACCATGTAAGAGTCTTGTAGAATATTAAGGTTTATATCGCGTAATACAACTAAATTTTCTGCTTTTTCATTAGCTTTTATTTCGTCTAAATTACTCAAAAATACATCATTCATTGCACTATTATGAAATCTATATATGCATCTATAAACTTTTGGTCTTAAAGCCTAGTACTATGCTCGATTGCGTGAAATTTCACTGGCAACAGCCATTTATTTGTTGCGTGAAAATTTTGACACATATTTTATTGCGAACAAACAGCTGATGATCAGATTACAAATTTCAACAAGATGTTAATAAACAGCCACAATTTATAAGAGGAAAAGCAGAAAATCATTTAAGTTCTTTAATTTTTATTATTTGTGATTATATAAATACAAAATAAATATTTATACAAGTATGCATGTGCTTTGTTGTGGAGCAGAACAAGTGGTTAGTTTATGGCAGCCTGCAAGCTGCGAAGTTTTGCGACCGCCAACACCGCGAAAAAGTACATCCGTATTTACAATTTGCAACAACTGCAATTATTAATTGCAAAACTTAAAAAAAAAAAATCTAATTTCAATTAGAAAAATTGTTATTTTGCTTGAATTTTTTTCTTAAATGAAATGACAATTGTTACTTTTCACGGCAAAATAAATGATCGGTTCAATTAAATTGCCGGAATATAGTACTAGATTTAATAAAAGTAATATAAAGTACTAAAGTACTAGATTTTAAATATTTTTATAAAGTTTTCAATTTGGGGTTGTATGGGAGGTGGGCGTGTTCGTGGGCATGATTCAATAATTTAAAGGTTATCCCGATATTTGACGTCTTCTCACGAAAATGGAGATATATACCCTTATTTGAAGAGGAGAGCGTTTTTAATGACAAAAATCCCACAGGTGCTTGAATATCGTACTTTTTTTTAGTACAATATATCTTAAAATTTCTATTCAATACATTTTCTGCTACTTTTGTATTTTGAAGCATCCATCAGATGGTTTTTTAAAGGTTCTGCGACTTCACAGAGTCCAAGCTTGAAATATTTAATTTTTGTAGCTTTGACAGAAGCCTCTTTATATAGTTTTAAATTTTGGGGTTGTATGGGATGTGGGCGTGTTCATGGGTGGGTAACGCCCATTTGGCTAACACGCTCAAATTTCGATACGAAATTAATATATATCTAATTTCATTTTGGTAGCTTAAACAGAAGCCTATTTAGATAGTTTTCAATTTTGGGGTTATATGGGAGGTTGGCGTGTTCGTGGGTGGATGACAAGTTTTTTAGAAAAAAGCTCAAATATCGAATTTCAGTACGATAGCTTCAAAATTACGGCTGTAATCGTGTTCACAGACAGACAGACGGACATAGCTAAATCAACTCAGGTGGAAATGCTGATCAAGAATGTATGTACTTTTCTATACCTACCACGCCTCCATATGGGCGTTACATACGTAGTGACAAAATTAATATATTCCTTACGCAGCACGCGTGGGGATATAAAAAGGAAAGTTGAAATCGAAGAACAAAAAGCAAAACAAGAAAGAAGAGAAGAAACAAGAAAGAATGGAAAAGTACGAAATTGAAATGAAATTAAAGTACTGCAACAACAATGCCTACCACAATAATATACTTACTATTTTTGTTTTTTATTATATAAATGTTTACATTTAGAAAGTTTCTGAAAAAAATCTGAACCAGTACAAATTTGATTAAGTTTTTATTTATTTTTAATTAAATATTTTTATTCATTTCCAAACATAAAATAATAAAGGCCTTGTCTTTTAGTCTCAGATTGTGAATTCCTGACAATTTAACCCTAGAAAGACATGCTTATTTTTTATAAATAAAGGCCATGCTTCGTCGAATCGACGACACCATCTTTTAAAAGGGCGCTACGGACGTCCTATACGGCAAAATCTTTAGAAATCACTTGTTTTTGATTATTAAGGTTATTAAGAATAAGAAAAAAACACCAACAAATGTTATAAATATTACATTTTTTTATTATTATTATTAAAATTATATTATTTATAATGGTGTACATTAAGACTTGGTCTTTTATAGTACTACATAGATGTGAACAATGGTATTAAAAAGTAACTTAAACTAACATTGCATTAAAATTGATTAAATTAACAATAAATAAAAGATAAATAAAATAAATAAAAGATTAAAAATTATGATCTTAATGGCTATTGTAGCTAAAAACATAACTAGAAGATGGTAATGTATAGAGAGAGAAAGAGAGCTAGGATTGAACAGAGATAAGATGAGAAAAATAGCAGTAAAAAAAAAATATTTTATTGATTAAAAGTATTGAAATAATTAAAGATGGCATATTTGAAGCTGGTTCGTTACGTAATTTGTTGTAGAGAATTGGGTAATGCATTCTAAAGTCTAATAGCACTGATGAAGAAGTATCTGCTACTATTGAGATAGCTATACCTGGGAACAATAAGTTTATTTGATCGGTGAGACTGAAAATTGCAGTTTTTCAAAAAGGTAATGAGGGTTTTGAGTTTACATAAGATTATATAGGAATAAAATGTTGCGGATGTTAATACATTCAAGTAAACCACATCCCAGAATGCCTTTACTCCTTTGAGAGATTTTATCAAATCGACTTACCCTATAAACATACCTAGCCGCACTATTGAATACAACCAGAAGTTTATGCTGGGATTGTTGTGAATCTAGCTGCCTATAGACAATATCAAAGAAAGTAGTATGAGGCATTATTAATTGCACGACTAGTCTGCGACGAGTTTCAAGATTCGTGAAGTTAGAGGAAGTGCATTAGTAACGTTAAGTCCCGTAAATTTTCCCTATTGTGCTGTTGATATGGTCAATGCAAGTCAGGTAAGAGTTGATTATAAATCCTAAGTTTTTTGCCTTAAGCACAGTACTCTGTTCGGCTTCACGTGAAATTCCACTCAAATCTCCATACAAAAAATGACAGCTGTGAAACAACCGTGAACATTTCACAACTTTTTCGTCAAAGCTGTACTATGCTTCGCTGCGGAAAATCTATTACTATATTCCGCAACATGCATCTAGCAACATTATTTTCGCGGCAATTTAATTGAACCGACCATTTATTTTGCCGTGAAAAGTGGCAGTTGTAATTTAATTTAAGAAAAAAGTGCAAGCAAGAGAACAGTTTGCAATTGAAATTATATTTTCTGTACTATTTCTTAAGTTTTTCAATTAATAATTGCAGTTGTTGGAAATTGTAAATACGAATGCACCTTGGTGTTGGCGGTCGCAAAACTTCGCAGCTTGCAAACTGCCATAAACTAATGAGTTGTTTTGTTGCACAACAAAGGACATGCATACTTGTATAAATATTTATTTTTTATTTATATAATCACAAATATGAAAATAAAAGAACTTAAATGATTTTCTGCTTTTCCTCTAATAAATTGTGGCTGTTTATTTACATCTTGTCGAAATTTGTAATCTGATCATCAGCTGTTCGTTCGCAACAAAATATCTGTCAAAATTTTCACGCAACAAATAAATGGCTGTTGCCATTGAAATTTCACGCAATCGAGCATAGTACTAGGCTTTAAACACAAATTCAAGCTGCTGAGATCCAATATACAAAGGAGGGATATCAACAAATCATTAGTCACTCCTAGCAATGGGCAGAACTTTAGATTTCAAAGGATTAATAAGAAGCATGTTCGTAATAGCCCAGTTATTCAGTGAGGTTAAATCATAATTCATTATATAGGTCAAGTCTTCTAAAAGTCCGGTGGGTCGCGAGAGAAAGAGTTGAATGTCATCAGCGTAAGCATGAACAGATGCGTATTGACAAACTGAAAAAATATAATTTATAACAATAGAGAAAAGGAGTGGGCTCAGGATAGACCCTTGAGGAACTCCAGTCTCAACTGCTCTAAGAGACGAATAAACGTTACCTACTTTAACCCTTTGCATTCTATCTTCCAAATAGTTGTATATAAGATTAGCAGCACTTCGACTAAACTTAAAGCAATTAATTAGTTTATTGCAAAGAAGTGAATGATTGTCGGAATCGAAAGCTTTAGAAAAATCGACAAGGCACAGCAGGGTAAGCAAGTTCTGATCATAAGAAATTCTGATGTCATCAAAGATTTTAACTGCAGCAATAGAACAACTGTGGCCATCCGAAACCTGACTGCAACGGTGAAAGCTACTTATTTAAATTGAGTAACTTACTGAAGGACTTTTCCTAGAGCAGGCAATATACTAATAGGCCTGTAGTCGTTGGGTACAGAAGCAGATGAAGATTTTGCCACAGGTTAACAATACTGCAATAAATAAAGTAAAGTTAATAAACTGCAACAACAATACCTACAACAATTAAATACTTACTTTTTTGTTTTTTATTATATAAATGATTACATTTAGAAAGTTTCTGAAAAAATCTGAACCAGTACAAATTTGTTTAAGTTTTTATTTATTTTTTATAAAATATTTTTATTCATTTCCAAACATAAAATAATAAAGGCCTTGTCTTTAAGTCTCAGATTGTGAATTCATGATAATTTAACCTGAGAGGGACATACTGAGTTTTTAAACATAAAGGTCATGCTTCGTCGAATCGACGACACCATCTTTTAAAAGGGCGCTACGGACGTCCTATACGGCAAAATCTTTAGAAATCACTTGTTTTTGAATATTAAGGTTATTAAGAATAAGAAAAAAACACCAACAAATGTTATGAAAATAAAATTGTTATACCCCCACGCGTACTGCGTAAGGGGTATATTAATTTTGTCACGACGTGTGTAACATCCAAAAGGAGGCGTGGTAGGTATGGAAAAGTATATATATTCTTGCTCAGCATCACCACCTGAGTTGATTTAGCCATGTCCGTCTGTCTGTCCGTCTGTCCGTCTGTCCGTCTGTCCGTCTGTCTGTCTGTGGACACGATTACAGCCGTAATTTTGAAGCTATCGTAATGGAATTCGATATTTAAGCTTTTTTTTAAAAAACTAAGGTCAAGTTCGAGAATGGGCTAAATCGGATGAAAACCACGCCTACCTCCCATACAACCCCAAAATTGAAAACTCTACAAAGAAGCATATATTAAAGCTACAATACTGAAATTTGGTATATGTGTATTCTATATCAAAACTGAGAAGTCTTAGAAAAATGGGCGTTATCCACCCACTAACACGCCCACCTCCCATACAACCCCAAAATTTAAAAATCTATAAAGAGGCTAATATTAAAGTTACAAAACTGAAACTCGGTATTTGTGTATTTAATACCAAAACTGAGGTGTGTTATAAAAATGGGCGTCATCCACTCATTAACACGCCCACCTCCCATACATTGAAATTGACCCCAAAATTGAAAAATCTATACAGAGGCTAATATTAAAGTTACAAGACAGAAACTCGGTATTTGTGTATTCTATGTCGAAACTAAGGTATGTTAGAAAAATGGGCGTCATAGACAATCTAACACGCCCAAATCCCATACAACCCCAAAATTTAAAACTTTATAAAAAAGCTTATATTTAAGCTGCAGGAAAACAATTTGATATGTATGTATTTTAGACACATAAAAATAATAAAATCTCTCAGAATCTCATACAAAAAGCCCTCCAATTTAAGATTCTTCCACCCTTAAGAATCGGCCGTGGGGGTATTTTAACTTCGGCCAAGTCGAAGATATACCTTACTAGTTTTTTATTATTATTATATTATTTATAATTATGATCATTAAGACTTGGTCTTTTATAGTACTACATAAAATGTGAACAATGGTATTAAAAAGTAACTTAAAACTAACATTAAATTAAAATTGATTAAATTAACAATAAATAAAGGATAAATAAAATTAATAAGAGATTCAAAATTATCATCTTAATGGCTATTATAGCAATTAAATAAATTGGAAATTAGTTTTGTTTTTAAAAAAGCATCAGCGCGAACTTTGATGTTGAATTTTATTTTGAGAACTTTCTTTATTGATTCAAAATATTCTTAACTTAACTTATTACCTAAAGCTGCACTGCCGTTCCGCTGCCGCTGCTGCTGTTGTCGTTGCCATTGCTGGTTGCTTTCTTCCAAATTCGCCTGCGTCGGTACAAGTATTTTCCAGCGCAATATTATTGCGAAATTAATTTGAGCGGTCGATAACTTTGAAAAGTGACAGCGCAGTATGATTGTGCAATATATTAAACTAATATTTTATTGGGGTCGGCTATTGACCGATAGTTAGCGTTGTTAATTAAATGATATTATGTTTGTCGTTAACTCTTCCCCTCTTAAGAATGTTTGTCCCCAAACATTAATAGTGAGGGAGATCATTTAATTTTGGTATAACACTATTAGTGAATCATCGCATATAAGGTCCTGTCGAGCGTATTGTGTGAAAGACTGAAGCCCATCGTTAACCAACTGATTGGACCTTATCAGTGTGGCTTCTGACCTGGAAAGTCCAGCATCGACCAGATCTTTACGCTCCGACAAATCTTGGAAAAGACTCCCGAAAACAAATCGACACACACCATCTTTTTGTCGATTTCAAAGCCGCCTTCGACAGTCCAATAAGGAGTCAACTATGCTCCATCATGTCTGAATTTGGTATTCCTGCGAAGCTAATACGTTTTGCAGGATGACACTGAACAACACCAGCAGCGCAGTTAAAATCGGGAAGGAATTCCCCCTTCCGTTCGGTACCAAGCGAGGTTTCAGATTAGGTGATTCCTTATCGTGCGACTTCTTTTATATAGTCATGGAGAAGATCATCCGAGCTGCTGACCTGAGACGCAGTGGCACCATTTTCTTTAAGGGTGCTATGCTGCTGCCGTATGCTGATGATATTGACATCATTGGTCAAAATACGCGCGAAGTCAGTGCAGCATTCTCCAGGCTAGAAAAAGAGTCGAGTCGAATGGGTCTTGCAGTGAACGCAGATAAAACGAAGTATCTTGTGTCAACAAACAAACAGTCCCAGCGTCTTGGAAACCACGTCACTGTTGACAACACCTCCTTTGAGGTAGTGAAGGACTTTGTTTACCTGGGATCCAGTATAAACTCCTCCAACGATATCAGTATTGAGATTAAACGAAGGATAACTCTTGTCAACAGGTGTTACTTTGGGCTCAGTAGGCAATTGAGAAGCAGAACTCTCTCTCGACGAACAAAACTGACGCTCTATAAGTCAATAATCATGCCCGTCCTACTTTACGCATCACAATCCTGGACGTTGAGCAACTCTGATGAAAGGACTTTGGGAGCCTCGAGAGAAAAAATCCTTCGCAAGATCTATGATCCAATCTGCGTCAATGGCGAGTACAGAATACGATGGAACCACGAGTTGTATGAGCTATATGTCGAGAGAATGAACGACGAAGCTCCAGCGAAAAAATATTGGATTCGGTACCCAGCGGTGGCCAACGCAGACGAGGAAGACCGCATCTCCGTTGGAACGACCAGGCATTGGATAACCTGACAACGCTTGGAGTTTCCAACTGGCGCCAGCAAGCGCACGACAAAAGAGGCTGGCGCAAATTCTTAGACCAGGCCAAAACCGACCAACGGTTGTAAGCGCCATCTAAGTAAATAAGTAAGTAAGTAAAATTATAAAATAATATTTTTTAGCGCACTTAGTTTGCTGCTTAATTTGTGCTTGTTTTGATAAATTTTTGTGTTCTTCTTTGTGCGGTGTCCGTACTTGTACAGCGTAGACACAGTGTTTGTTTTTGTTATTTAACTGTTAGGCTCTGTGTGCTTAACCCTTTTGCGTGCATTGAACTTTTTTGCTCTATTTAAATTAAGTTTTAAAGCATGGATTATTTTCAAGTCGAAAATTTTGCTGCTTGTTCCTTAAACGGGAAATGCAAAAGTCAGAACATATTAAGTACTATGTTTCATTGTTCTGGCCCATGCGAGCAAATGCTTCATGCGTCTTGTGCTAACATTTCCAATTCGTGTGTACATGATTTACTTTCGGTACACTCGGGACTTCGTTGGTACTGCCCTACGTGCAGGGTCGTTTCCCCAGCAGAATTATATTCAAAAATTAAGCTTTTTGGGGAAAGCCTTAACTTGCTTAATAATAATTTTAATTTCATTTTGAATTCGTTAAGCGAATTAAGTGCCGACTACTGCAGCAATATCACGGAAAAAATTTCTTCGCCTATTAGTAACATTCCTTTGACGGATTCTGAAACTCTTGTCTCAGTAAAACAATCCTCAAACGATGTTCCTGATGAGGACTTAGCACATAGACAGAGTAATAACTCTAAGAATAAGAAGAAGAAAAATAATAAGCGCAAACGTGCCAACCAAAGTGGGTCTTCTAGTCCCCAGGCTAAGCGGCTTTCAGTTCCCACTTCCTCGTCACGTGCCTCCAATATTCATACAAATGATATTGATAACAATATTATTGTACCTCAGATGAATATTGCTTTACCTGAAGCTTCAAATACTTCTGGAGCTAATGAAAATGCTGTTCCGGAAACTTTAGTAGAAAACTCAAGCGATAACTTGGCAGCTCAAAATATTGCTGTTCAACCTCTAACTGAGTTAATAGCTCTAAAGGCAGTTTCGAGGACCAAGAACATTTTTATCTCTAGATTACAACCCGACACATCAACAAACAATATTTTGACGTTTGTCGAACAGCGTAGTTTATTGCCCCAAAATGCTTTTCGTTCATGTAAAAAACTCGACAATAAGCCTACCCACGCCTCCTTTATTCTCACAGTTGCAGCTGAAGATTTTGCAACTGTTCTTAGTTCTAATGAGTGGGCCGATAATATTCTCGTTGCTGAGTTCAAACCTAAAAATAAGTCTAGAATGTCGAATAACATCGCCCGTCAGACCCAAAAAAACTAAATAGGTTATCCCTTTACTATCAAAATGTAAGGGGATTGCGTTCTAAAACGCGGGACATATTTCTGTCGACTCAGAATTGTTCTGAAGATATTATCGCGTTTACTGAAACGTGGTTGAATGAAGACATTACTGACTTGGAGTTGTTTGACAATAGTTTCCAAGTATTTAGAAAGGACAGACACTCCAGCAATATTGTTTCTGTTGGTGGTGGTGTTCTTATAGCTGTAAGGAACTGTTTTGTCAGTTCCTTTGTTGATATTCCCTGCGCCTCTAATATTGAGCTAATATGCGTAAAGGTTGTACATTGTAGCTCAAATGTATACATAATTAATGCATATGTTCCACCAAACAGTAGTGCAGAGGTCTATACAAGTCTGGCAGATTGTCTAGACTTTATTCTTAATATTCTTGACGTTAATGACGACATTTTATTGTTGGGCGATTTTAATCTGCCTAACTTAAAATGGCATTCTTCTGACGATGAAACATTTTTTTGTGCATCTAATGCGAAGACTCTCGGAGAGCATATGTTCGTTGATAGTATATGTTCTGACTTACAACAAGTGAGTTGTATTTATAATAGTCTGGAAAGACTTCTTGACCTGGTCTTAACTACGGACAGTAACAATGTCATTGTTAAGAGGGCCTTCCATGCTCTTACTACTATTGATGTATATCATCCACCATTGAGTATTTGGTATAAATCGGATAGAGAGAATATAGTGAATTCGAGTTCAATGGACAAGGTTTATGAATTCAATTTTAAAAAAGCTGACTTTTTGAAGTTGAATCAATTACTTAATAGTAAAGTTAACGTAATTTTAGAATATATAAATGGACATAATCTTAATGAATCCATTAATTTTTTTTATTTGGAACTCTTTGCTGTAATTTCTCAGTCCGTACCATATAGCCTCAAATTTGCGAAAAACTCGGCGTACCCTTGGTACACAAAGGAATTAAAAACACTTCGCAATAACAGGAATAGGGCTTGGAAGAGATATGTCTGTAGTTTGGGCTCAAGTGACCTAGAAACCTACAAACGTTTGTTTCTGGAATTTCAGAATCTCTCAGCTGTATTGTATAATGAATATTTAGACAATATTAAGCTGAGGATATTGTCTGATCCAAAGAGATTTTGGGGGTTCATAAATACTAAGAAAAAATCTGATGGATTTCCTTCATCCTTCAAAACTCTTGATGGATTTACGGACGATCCATCTATAATTTGTGGCCTTTTTGCCAATCTTTTCAAGGAATCTTTTTGTTCAGATTCTTTTAATCCTGATGAAGGGTATTTTGACTATATGAACTCTTCACCCAGGGTCTCTTTGGAGTATATATCCTTCACCTCTGAGGATATTTTAAAGTATATTGGGACACTCGATGAAGATTTTGGCGCTGGACCCGATGGAATTCCTGCCGCATTGCTAACTCAATGCGGTTCCGTTTTATGTCAACCACTTTCTTTATTATTTAACAAATCAATTTCAGAAAGTTATTTTCCAGTTTTTTGGAAAAAATCATTTATAAGTCCTATATATAAAAAAGGTTGCAGGAATGACGTTATCAATTATAGGCCCATCGCTAAGCTTTCGTCGATTCCCAAACTTTTTGAGCGAATTGTGTACGATCGTGTAAAGGTTCATTGTGGAGAAGTCATAACAACTCGTCAGCATGGTTTTGTTAATGGTAGATCCACTGTGTCCAACCTTCTCGATTTTACATCTTTCTGCCTTAATACAATTGAATCAGGTAACCAGGTCGACTGCATTTACACTGACTTTAGTAAAGCGTTTGATAAATTACCACATAATTTAATTTTATTTAAACTCAAGTTTTTGGGATTTCCACAATATTTTGTCAGCTGGATTAAATCGTATTTGACAGAACGATCTTATCAAATACGATTCCGAGGAGTTCTGTCTCCTGAATTTGTTGCGGAATCAGGTGTTCCTCAAGGCAGTCACTTAGGTCCACTTCTGTTTATTTTAGCCATTAATGATGTTACCCACATTATTAAACACTCTCACCTGTTAATTTATGCAGATGATATGAAAATATACAGAACAATAAATACTAAAGACGACTCCAACCTACTCCAGGCTGACCTGAAATCTTTTGAAGTTTGGTGCTTTAAAAATAATATGTTTCTAAATCCTGTTAAATGCCAAACTATGACCTTTTCGCGCAAAAGGAATAATTTAATTTTTGACTACAATATTAAAGATACTGCTTTAAGTCGTGTTGAGGCCGTCAAAGACCTTGGTATATGCATGGATTCTAAGCTATCGTTCAACAATCATATTGATTACATTTGTAAAAAAGCATCTTCTATGCTTGGATTTATAAAACGCTGGGCCAAAGAATTCAATAGCATGATTACAACTACAACATTGTATTATGCAATAGTGCGCCCTCACTTGGAGTACGCAAGTCAAGTTTGGTCCCCTAGTTATAGTGTGCATGTTGAACGTATGGAGAGAATCCAAAAACGTTTTGTTCGGTTTACTCTTAGGGGCTTAGGTGGGATTGATTTTTTGAACCTTCCTCCTTACGAGGATCGTTTACAACTTTTAAAAATGCAATCTTTAAGTGAACGAAGGAAGTCTGCGGATATCGTCTATTTACACCAACTCATAACCGGTGTATTCGATTGTCCGGAATTACTTTCTCTTTTAAACTTTAACTCTAACCGTAGAAGTAGTAGAAATGCTAACAACTTAATTTATCTACCATTTAGTAGAACAAATTACATGGCTACTGCTCCCTTGAACCGCATGAGTGCCTCTGTTAACAACTGTACATTTTTTGATGTTAGTTTGTCAAAAGGTCAACTCAAAAGTAGATTGAAAGCTATTGTGTAATTAGATCTGTGTTTGTGTATGCATGGTTAGTTGTTATGTCCTGTGTTGTCCCTGAGCCCAATCCATTCTATGGTGGGTAAATTTTTCCCACATTAAATTGTTTGGAGCCACTGGAATTCATGACATTGAAATATTTCAATGAGATCTGGATTGTGGCTTCATATATTTTAATGCTGAGAATGTGCGAAAAAGCTGTAGTAGCTGAACTCTATTGTTATTGCATGGTAAAAATATTAGTGAAAATTGGTTTAGTATTTGGGCTATTATCGATTTAACTCTCTTGTGTTGTGTTATAAACTATAACTTTTCCTTTAGTTCTAAAAATAAATTTAAAGATAGATATGAATAATATAAAGATAATAATAAGAATAATGGTTGAAAATTTATTTACAGTTGCCGGTCTCTAAGTATTCTATTTTATTTGTATTATGGAGATGTAATTGACTTAACATTTCCATGGAAAGCACCTTAATGTATTGATTTTCTTGAGGAGTTTGCTGAACGATTTGAGCTAAGGCTACCATATTGGGAGCTTCAAAATTTCAATAAAGTCTATTATCAATTTTAATTGACTCGTTACGAAAGATGACTAAGTATGTTCCCTTAATTGATTGATTATTTAATAGCCCGTTAAAGTCGTTTAATAGGATTAAACCTGATTCCAATTGTTCTATTGATGGTATATGAAAAACATCAAAAATGTAACATGATGGGTGGCACCCATCCAATAGTGGTGAAATACAGGTAGAGTTAACAATGTTGCTCAAATCGCTTCTTTTACAAAGAGTAATATTGTTAATTAGAGTACAATTTTTCTTAATAGCTAATATTTCTTCATTATTTCTTAATATTGCTTTAAATTCTAAATTGACAATTTTATTATCTCTCTTTAAAGGCTTAATAAGTATTCGATTATAACTTTCTTCCGTAGTGAGGGGAATGTAAATTATATAAAGCAAAGTTGAATTTTTGTATAATACTTTTACGTTAGCAAATTCTAACGCTTCTTCTATTGACATAAATGGAAATTTTTCTTCTTGCAATGTTGGAATTACTAGATTTTATTCTTTTTGTTCAAAATTACTGAATTTATTACATTATTTTTGCAAATTGCATGGCTTATGTTGTGTTCTGTAGTTCTTCTTTAGCTAATCTAACCTAGTTTGAAGACTTATTATAGCGGCATTGCCGATAGAATCGTGGCTTTTAATAGCTCTGTTTATGTCGTTAGTGGCTTTGATTAACTCATTAATTCTCTTAGTGAAACCTTCATTATACTATGTTCACACTGGAAGCTAAATGCGCATTTAAAGCTTAATTCGCATTTATTTTATTAATGCTTCTCTAAATGCGCATTTACCCATAGAAAATTCTGTCAAGTTAATTCACTTAAATGCTACTTCTAATGAGCATTTAGCAGTTTGCGACCCTGATTCGATATTCGAAAAACTGCTACTCGCTACTTTTGCTCATCTCTGCCTTGAACTCGTTTTATTAGCTGTCAATTTTGTTTGCTGTCAGATTTTTTTGCTTAGGCTGTGTGCCAATCGGAAACTTTTCACTCGCATTGATGAAATTTTTACAGTAGCAAGAGAATATTTGGCATTTGTGAGGTGAATATGATTGTCAAAAATTCATGTAGCCCAAAGAGCTAGTATAAATTTTGACAAGTGGCAAGAGAATTTTTGACACAAGCGGAAATTAAAAAAAAGTATGTCCTAGTTCATTGTAGGTTGGAAAAATTAAAAGGAGGGTTATGTTAAATATATAAGCTACATAATTTTGCAGTTTTTTTCTAAAAAAATAGTATTGCTTGATGATGTTTTTGGAATATTCAGAAAATATTAATTTTTCATGAAAGCAATGGGCGGGCGGTGGTGTAGTGCTCAAAATGTAATGTTTTTAAGGATTTGTTTTTTAAATTTATTATATATATTATATATAATATAACATTATCATATTAGGTCGAATTAGGTCATTATCAAAGTTTTTAAATTGTATTTTAATGTAAACCTGTCATTTAAAACATTTTTAAGCAACAAGTTGAAGAAAAAGCTCTTCTATTTCAAAACATAACTCATAAATGCATATAAAGTTATTTTGAACATATATATATATATATATTAAGGTGCCTTGAAAAATAAAGTTTCATTTGTACCCATCCTAAAATGAACCTTGATGTATTTTATGATGATTCCCAAACTATTTTGGCTATGCCGAAATCCGTCAGTGAGCTAAACCATTTTGCAAAAACCTCCAAAAATCATGTTTTCCGTATATATATTAACTAGTGTAATAGTTGTAAACAAATAAACTGTCTCAAATTATAGGCCTGAAAAAGTTCGTTCAATCTGCATCAAATATTTGAAAATATTTGCAATTGAGTTAAGTTTAATGATGTTTTCATGCATTATTTTTTAGATTATTTTTTAAAAATTCAAATAACTTTATTATATCTTAAACGATCGCCGTTATCAAGATACCTTTGGAAAGGTATGCACGGCGTTCATATATTTTGGACATTTTTCTTTGTTTAATAAAGTGTGGCTCTTATTTTATTTCTCCATTTGTGTACAGTTTACCTGAAAATAAAATTTTCAAAATCCAAAATACTGTATTTTTTGTTATTTCAAGCGTTTGTTTCAATGTAGAATTTTTGAAAATCATTTAAAAAACTAAGATAAAAATCATGAAAAACATCATTATCTTTAATCCAATTGCAAATTTATACAAATTTTTGATGCAGATTGAAAGAACTTTTTCAGGCCTATAATTTGAGACAGTTTATTTATTAAGATCTTTTACACTAGCCAGTATATATACGGAAAATATGATTTATGGAGGTTTTTGCAAAATGGTTTGGCTCACTGACGGATTTTGGTATAATTAAAATATTTTGGGAATGATCACAGAATACATCAAGGTTCATTTTAAAATGGGTACAAATGGAACTTTTTTTTTTTCATACAAGTTGAGGCACCTTAATATATATATATATAATATGTATATGGGTTACCAAGTGTTAATGCTTGTTCAAATTTTGTATGGTTTACTTAAAATTTGCAACATCGGGTGTTGCAAAGTCAAGACTGAGTGAGATATTTTCGGAGTGCGTAGTTAAGTTTTAGAGTTTTACGGTTCGGTGGACAAAATTTTAACACTGCTACTGATTTTATTTTACATCAGTATATTTTATATTTGAAATAAAATGATATCTTAAACATGTTGCTGATCATCGTAAATGTATGCAATGAAAATAATTATGAATAAATCGATGGTTAAGCACACTAAACTGATAAGTGAAAAATTTTACATGTGCATATGCAGAAATTTCAATACATTTCAGTACAAAACACTAATTTTAACTGCATATGTACTGAGCAGCATATGTATTTAATTCATTGGTTATGCATGTTCAACAAATTAACACAATATTGATATTATATTGACAACCTAATTTTTGTCAAAAGATCAAATAGTTTTTGTTTATATTTTATACATGTTTACACAACTTTAATAATCTTATTTTACGCAAAACAACAGTATTTATTAAAGCTCAAACTTATATAATTTTGAATAAAAAAAAGTATTAGAAAACGCAGCAGTTAAATGCGTCTTCAGTAATATCGCATTAGGAAAAAGTATGATATGTAGGCAACTGTGTACTTTTATTGTCAAAAATCTGAATAACTTTGCATGCTACATTTGGCACAGTAAAAATTACAGTTAAATTTCAACAGACAGAAATTTTGTTCAAATCAGAATTTTCCTTCCTACCATGAGTGAAAAGTTTCCGATTGGCACACAGCCTTTTGTTCGGCATGTTCGAATACTCGTCAATTTAAATTCGCATTTTACGCTTCTTCCTAATGTGAACACTTGACATTTGGTTGAATTTTCGAACTTCTAAATGCGCATTTAGAAATCAGTGTGAACGTACTATTAATAACTACTTGCTTGTTATTGTTTGCATTCAGTTGATTAAGATCGCTTTCAAAAGTTCGAAATCGTCATGATCTGGCGATCCAGCGACGTATTTCCACGCGGAGCCTAACACATTAATTGCTCTCTTCTTTCTGGTTTCGTTTGGTATGTGCAGTGACTCTAGCATCTCTGCAGCTTGAATCATTTCATGTTTTAGTGAAGGTATAAACATATTTTCGGAATGGATACTATTGTTGAGAAATTTCTATTGTTGAAATGTCTATTGTTGAGAAATGTATTTTGGCGATTCCATTCGACAATGTTACCAGATGGGAAAGAGTATAGTTAAGGATTTGGATTTCGGCGTAGGAACAGGATTGATTGAAAAGGAGGGATCTGGAAAGATAATTATGTTTTTATTTTATAATACTATTATTTATTATTATTAACCTATAAAAAAAGTTTTTATATAGATTTATTTTCTGAAAACTCTATTATTATCGGTTTTCTATTTAATTAATTTCTTATACGGCTCTTATGAACTAATCTTCCTACTTCTGTGAGAACTGTTGTCAAATTGTTTTGTTTAACTAATTCTTTTTAAATCTAGCACTTGTTTTAGTTCCGAGTCTTCGGTTAATTTTTACAAAAATAGTATCGCCTTGTTTGTATTCTTTTAACGGCTGTCTTGATTTATTATGAAACTGCAGATCTTTCATTTGTTTTTCTTTTCTTTTTGTAATGTTTTCTAATCTAGCTTGTTCAACTTGTTCAGGGCTGGTACTTACTGTTCTACCGAAGAATACTTCGATTGGTTTTTGCATTGTTATCGAATGGATAGAGTATTTGTATTCGTAAACGGAAGTGTCCAATATTTCTTCGAAAGTTCTATGAGGGTGTTCTTGCTTCATACATCTTATTATTCCAGCTAACGTGGATAGAAGCGATCCACTTGTCCGTTGATTGAGCTTTTATATTGAGGAGTTTGGTAAATTTCTTTGTTTAGTTGATCTTTCAGCACTGAAGTTATTGTGGCTGAATTAATGGTTTTTCATTGTCTATGACGAGAATTATAGGAACGCCGAATGAGAAAAGTAGCTCCCTTAACGTCTGCTCTTGCTTTGCTCTTGATGCTTTTAACACATGCATACTTAGAAAATTTGTCTAGAGCTGTTAGAATGTTCTTGTATTCTGTTTGGTAGATATCGACTTGAAGTATATGACCGGGATATTGAGAGATCGGAGTTGGTAGCAATTTAGGGTTGTTCGGATGACGCTTGTTCTTACTTTCTTTTATAAGTTTTTTAATTTGACTAGCCCTTGCGGGAAAATAAAAAGATTCAAGTATTTGTAATTTGTTTTCCTTTGTATTTCTATGAGCGCGTTTATGGACCTTTAATATTATTACAGTTTGTTCTTTTTCGTTTTTTATGTCTTCGACCTGTTTATTTGTAAAACCTAACCTTGTAATTTAGAAAGTGTTCCGGAAATATTTCTTGTATTATGCCAATAACTGGTTCAGAAGTTTTTATGAAGTTTATTATTGATGGATATAGGTCTTTTTTTAGAATCACCACTAAAATGGTGTGGTTGATATATTGTATGCCTATGATAGGTGAAATAACTTCTGGTGTTTGCACTTGTCGCACTTTTAAGTTCGCATCTTCCAATGTTTTATATATATATTAAAACATATATAAAACATAAATATATTCTATATATTATTCTATATATTAAAACATTGGAAGATGCGAACTTAAAAGTGCGACAAGTGTCATTTTTCCAGAGGCAAGTCGAATTCTTAGGGTAAATTCTTAGCAAAACGGAGCTAAAGATGATGATATCATCTATATATGTAAACGTAACAAATCTTGCTGATATACTCTTGCAATATATCGTCGAGGGCCCGCTGAAATATTGATGGCGCATTTTTAAGGCCAAAGGGCAGACGTGTAAATTCGTATTTACCGTTGCAAACAGAAAACGCTGTTTTCTCGAAATCTTTTGGTTTTAATGGGATTTGGTGAAAGGATGTTTTTAAATCAAGTACTGAGAAATAGGAGTTTTCGCCTAATTGAGACGTTACGTTATTAATTTCTGGTATAGGGTACCGATCTGAAATGGTTACAGAATTAAGTTTCCTATAATCAATAACCATCCTATATTGCTTATTGCCTTCTGAGTCCGGTTTTTTGCTAACAACCCAAACTGGGGAATTATAAGGGGAACGTGAAGGTTTGATGATACCATCCTGTAATAATTTAGCAATTTGTTTTTCGATTTCAGATTTTAATGATGTTGGATATGGATAGAATTTAGTGTACACCGGAGAGTCAGATTTCGTTCGTATTTCGCCTACAACTTTTGTTGTACAGGTAAGGCATTCGTCGGGTTCTACAAAAAGATTTGGATATTTTCTTTCTATGTTGTGTAGTTTTTCTTTTTGTTGTCATGTATTTCCATTAAGTTGACTGGAGAACGGGATGTGAGCTGCTTAATTTTTATTTTCAGGCCATTCTTTATTTGTAAAATGTTTTGGTTAATATCAATGACGGCTTTGAGTTGTTTTAGTGTGTCATTTCCGAGAATGTCGTTGAAAGATTTTAATGTTGGCATTAAATAATATTTGATTCTTTCTTTAGATTTGAATAAGGTAATAAAAGCATGTTCCTTGATTTCTATTTGCGTAAAAAATTTATTCGTTAACTAATAGTTTCTTAATGAAATGTGGCTGAATATAATTTTTTGTTGAGCCTCTATCAATTAAGATTTTTAAAATTTCGCCGCTCTTCGTTTTGCATTCTATATAGGGTTACGAAGAGCTTAGCATCCTAAAAAAATGAATATCGCTAAACTCCAAAGGTTCGTTTTCAAGGATTGCAGGTTCTTCTGTGGATGCTAGATAATCGTCCAAAGTTTGGTCCGCTTGCTCGTTAGCTTGTTCTAAAGTTGTCTCATACTCAGGGTATTCTGAGTCAATATAAAAGTTTCGTGAAATTTTACGCTGGGGTTAGTTTACTGAAGGTAGTGGTCTATCCGCGATATAATAAGTTTTTGGTCTATTCATATAATCAATTTTCCTACTACGCATACTTCGTCTATCTCCATTGGTTCTGGCCTGGGTTGAGGTTTTGCACCTTGGGGTCTAGGAGGTGGTTGTGTTTGGTAACCACGAGCCTGTTCGATCGTGCGCATTTGTTGATAATCGTTGAATTGGGGTTGGAAGTATGATCTTTGTGGTACGTTAACGGGTTGTGAGGATAACATTGTCGGACGTTAGTAGGATAAAAAGTGAGGATTAGGTATGAATTTCGGTTGCTGGTAACGGGGATAGCTGCGTGGTGGTAATAGTGGGGGTTGGTTTTTTTGGTTATTCCTTCTGTCGAAAAAGTTATTACTCTGAATATAATTTGCTCGGTATGTTTGATTATCCAGTTTCAAACATAAGTGCAGGGCTTGCGGAAGGTCTCTCTCATTCCAAGAAGCTTGGGGAGGTCACCATTCAGACCTCTGATAAATGTATCAAGGGCCTTATCCCTATAAGTTTGTGTTAAAAGGCATAAAGATTCGTTTGATGCGTTTAAGCATCCGAGTTTATTGAGAATTAAAGATAAATGTTTGTAGACGCGTTGATAAAATTCTTGCACTGGTAATTTACCTTGTACAAGCGAAGTCATTTGATATTGAGAGTTGAAAGATCTCTCTTATCTGCATAATGTAAGAATAGGCATCTAGCAATAGCCATCCAATCAAGAGGCGTATTATATGATTCAAGAGCTTTGTCGGCCTCTCCTACTATCTTGTTTCTAATTGTATTAAAAATTCCATAATATCTATGTGTACCTTTAGTTCCGCTTTTCCTCCATGAGTAGAACTCACCTTGCGTCCCTGAGAATTCTCGTAGATATTTCACAATGTCGGGAATTTTATCGAGGTCCCCAAGATCGTTTCTATATTCTTCATTGATACCTTAGTCACTAACTGCGCTAGGACAAGCATTGGGATTAAGAGCTGCCTGTACCAGAGCCGGTATATGCTGCCTTAACATCTGAGAAGTGATTTCAGGAATTATTGGTGCTAGTTCGCCCATTGATATCATTCTTTGCTGGAGTTCAGCACTATTAGCGTTGTTAAGAACTGGAGGACGAATTAAATTATTCGGATTTGACATTTTCTCTTGATTGGAAGTAAGTTTAACTAAATGAATTAAAGAATTTGCGTTTTGTACAGAGTTGGTTTTAAAGCTTTTTTTGGATTAGTTTCACTTTTTAAGAATTTAAATTTGGTTACATAATCTTATACTTCTATATTTTTTGTAAATATTTAATTAGGGATTTTTCTACTTTCTTAAAATAAATTTATATTTCTTACAACAATTATTGCATTATTACTTTTTGATTGTGTTTAACTTTCTCTAGTATTAAAAATAGCTGATAACAATTTTTTTTTACATATGTCACTTAATTTTTATAAATTTGTATTTATTTCACTTACAATATAATAATGTCGACGAGCTGCATAGTGGTGTCTTCTAGAGAAGTTTGCGCTGCTGTTTTTGTTTCAGTAATTTTTCCAGATTTTTTGCAGGTTGGGTATTGGTGATTTTAACTTGTTTTTTTCCTGATTTATCTCAGTTTTTGCGTTGGCAGACAGGCTAGCACGTAATGCTTCCGTTTTACCGTTGTTACTAAGGGGCCTTTATCTGTACTTGTTTTCGAGAAAACAAAAGGTTTTTCGCATTACTTGAAGGCTTTGCAGTTTGTATTCTTAAAGTCTTGGCACTACTTGAGGGCTTTCTGTTTTTTCTGCTTTTATACTGTTTTGCACTACTTGAGGGCTTTAAAAATTACACGCGGCTTTATACGGCACATTTTCCTTTATAGCTGCACTACTTCAGGGCTTTTGCAAAAAGGATATGCGTGTTAAACCGTTTTAAGTTTGCTCGGGCGCAAGTTAAATAAATTGGAAATTAGTTTTGTTTTTAAAAAAGCATCAGAGCGAACTCTGTCGTTCCGCTGCCGCTGCTGCTGTTGTCGTTGCCATTGTTGGTTGCTTTCTTCCAAATTCGCCTGAGTTATATTTATTCTAATGAATAAATTTAAAAAAAATAAAATTTAATTTTATTTTTAAACAATGTACTTTATTTGATGAACTTCAACTTAAGACTAACTTTCTTACAATCTATACATTCCAAGTTGACTTAAAAATATTAAAATATATAATGAATAAATGCATGTGTAGTACTTTCTTATTTCGTAACAGATGTTGTGAAATATTTCGAAAACGCAAAACACTTAAGTGGGCCATTCAATTGCAAAATGCAATACGATATAATGTTTGTAAATTGCCGACTCACATATTGTAAGTTGTTTGTACTGCAGTGAAGCAATGTGTCATTTGACACTTGCATTTAAACATTTCGTAATTTTAGGAATGAACACAAATGATTTTGTTTGTGTTAATTGATTTAGGTTGAATTTTAAGTTGCCCAATTTACTGGCAGTTTTGTTGACACTTGAGGTTTCGAATTAAGCGACGTTGGTGTCGATATGACCCCTCCCCCCTTGGTTTGAGAACTCCCCTGAGTTTGAGGGTTGGCGATATTTATTTTAAGTGTTTTGTTTTTTCTTACAATATAAATATAGAATAACATTACCAAAATTATTATTACAAGTGTAGAGATAAGTATTATAAGATTATAAGTTGTAAAATTTTTTCTGTGATATTTAAGTTCTTTTATTTTTTCAATGTTTTCTATTTGTTGTATTACAATTTCGTCAAAGGTTGGTTGAGTTTTTGAAGCATTTAATTTCTGTACTGATGGTACATTGAATCTTTCATGAAATATAAATTCTTTATTTGAAAAAATTTCTTCATTTATTTTTACTTTACAATCATTAAAAGAAATAAGGTAATTTCCATTCAGTGTGGTTTTTCTATAATCACATGTACTATTTAAATTTGAATTTATTTGATTTTTAAGCAAAATTAATCCTGGTTTTATACTAATGATTTCTGACTGATTATTTTTGATTTTAAGACAATTATCTTTATAAATACATAATTTTGATTTTCTTAAATTTTTCATGTTTACATCACTATTATAGTCATAAAAGGTATTATTTATTTTAATTGTTTCTTGCATTTTAATAAGTAACTCTTCATGCTTTGCGTTTGAAACGGGTACTACTAGTGATCTTGGAGCAGAAATTATGTTTTTGGGAATTTCTATGACAAATATAATTTCGTTATTTTTGTATTCACCTACACCTAGTCGTATGTTTCGAAGTTTGTCAATGTCAATGTTGTATTGAGTTATTTCATCGTCCGTTAAAATGTTACTTGTCATTATGTTAAGTCTTGCTGAAGCAATGTTATTTTGTATGTGCTCAATGTGATCCTCTAAAATTTTAATTTTCAGTAAAAAGTCTAAATAAAGGAATTGCGCATACATTCTTGAGTTAGTTTCTTCTATGTCATTAAATTTACTATTTATTTTATTTCTGTCTGATTCTATTGTGTTTCTTAGCATTTCGAATGTTTTGTTAAAATGGTCATTTATTTGAATATTTTTATTAAGGTTTTCAATTGCCATGTGATTATTTGTGTCGATAATTTTTAAATGTTCTTCTATTTCTGTTCTATCATTGTCGTCCATAGTTCCATATAGCCATTTAAGTCCTGTTCCGAATATGTTAATAAGTCCTCTCTTCTGTCTGTGCGGTAGGATGGTTTGAATTTTACGTCTTAGTGTTCTGAGTTGTAAATTTAAAAGTTGTTTGTTTTCCAATAATTTTAATTGTTGTATTTCGAACGTAAAGTCGTCTATAATACTTTCTATTTCAGATGGGTTAATAATGTGTAAAATCATGTTGTAGTTTTTGATAATCTGTGCGTTTTCTAGTTTTATCTCAATGAATCCGTCATCAGTCTCTATTTTGTCAACGATAAGTGTTCCGTAAGTCTTATTAATCATTAGTAGTAGGAATGAAACGAGTAATGTCCAATTGATCTGAAAATTTAGTTGGTCTTTTAATGTTTGTTGGATGAATATTTTCTATCTTTATTTTTCTATATCTTGGTTCGTATTTATGTCTGAGTGCTTTATAATTTTTTACAAATTCTTCTTGCTTATTTGATCTAAAATCTTCACGTTTTCTATTAAGTTTATCAATGGTTTGTTCTTTTTTATTTTGGATTAGCTGCCTAATTTTTTCTTTATCGATTTTACCCTCTTCTACGTCAATAGGTTTTTCTTTTAGAGTTGAATGCACTGATCTGTTATACCATTCTACACATTTAAATATACGTTCTTGCGTCGATAAGTTGGACTTTTCTGCTTCTAATGCTCTAAATTTTTCAGCAATAGTACTATGGAATCGTTCTATATCAGAGTTCCCAGTGTGACTATTAGGTTTTGTAAAATGTACTAATATTTCTTCTTGTCTCATAAATTCTTTGACATTGACAGAATTAAACTCGTTATCCATCACAAATTTGTTTGGTTTACTTTTTATTGACAAGTACAGTCTAAATTTTTCTATTAGGGTGTTGCTATTTCTATCTTCTAAATAAAGAATTACAGCAAATTTTGAAAATTTATCTATAAACGACATAAAACTATGTTTTTTGTTTGTATAGACATCTACATGTACAATCTGATTTTTGTCGGTTGGGGTTTCTGTCAGTAAGTATTTCGGTTTTAATGGTTTCCTGTCATATTTGGCCCTATTACAGATGTCGCAGTTATTTACGTATTTCTGTATTAATTTCTTTAGGTCTTTATAATAGATAAGTTTTTTCAATCCCTCGTAATTTGCTTGAATGCCACCATGTCCCGTCTCTAATTTATGATATTTTCCTATTTGTTTATATGTTTCCTCTTCGTTTGACATATCCCTGGCATGGTATGAGCATCTATAGAATTTAAGGGTTGAGCCAAAAAGTTCTAATAGTTTCTGTTGTACTATGTTATATTCATGGTCCGTTATTTCCGAGTAAATACCTGTTTTTCCTGTTTTTAAATATCTTCTAAATATGTCTGTCATGAAATTGTTTTTAATATCTTCTGGACTAATAAAAATTTTTCTTTTGTTATTTCCTACCTCAATTTCTTTTACTTTGTTGTTAGTTAGGATTAGTTGTGTGTTAAATCTGTTTACTATTGTGTCCAGTATGAGAAAATGGTCATTTTGTTCCTCTTCTTGAGAGTGAATTGTAGCGTCTGTGCTCATATTTTCTTCGTTTTGAGAGTCGATTGCGTTTATTTGTCCTAAATCTGCGTTTATACGACTCATAAAATCGGCAGCTATATTTTCTTTTCCTTTTATATAGCTTATTTTAAAGTCATATTCTCCTAATTTGAGTAGCCAACGTTGTAATCTTGGATTAATATCTTTGCCAGAATTTTTTGTTTTCAACCAGACCAATGGTTGATGATCAGTTATCAGATCAAAATTTCGTCCGTAAATAAATGGTCGGAAATAGTTAACTGCCCATACAATGGCTAACAGTTCCTTTTCTGTTGTAGAGTATTTTCTTTCATGCTCGTTTAGGGTTCTACTTGCATAGCTAATTGGGTGCTCAGTTTGAGTAAGGACTGCTCCAATAGCGAAATCGCTAGCATCTGTGGCTACTTTAAAACGTTTATCAAAATCGGGGTATTTAAGAATGGGTGCTTCGGTTAATAATCGTTTCAGTTTCTGAAAAGCGTCTATGTACTGTGGGTCTTGTTTATTAATTTTAGTGTTTTTCTTTAAATATTTAGTCATTCCGTGAGCTACTTTGGCATAATCTTTTACGAACTTTCTATAATAACCGGTAATTCCTAAGAATGACTTGATTTGTTTTGTTGTTTCAGGGAGTTTTAACTTTTGAATGTTTTCAATTTTACTCTCATTCGGTTTTACTCCTTCTGTTGTTAAAATATGCCCTAAGTATTCGGTTTCTTTTGCAAAAAATTTGCACTTGTCTACTTGGATTTTTAAATTATGTTGTCTCAATTTATTAAAAATTTTCTCAATGCTTTCCAAATGCTCTTCTAATGAAGTGCTGAAAATAAGTATGTCATCAAGGTAGACAACACATATTTTATTTATAAATTCCCTAAGGACTGAATTTATTAATCTTTGGAACGTAGCTGGAGCATTTTTGAGTCCAAATGGCATTCTCGTAAACTCGTAATGCCCAAGAGGAGTAGAAAATGCTGTCTTCTGTCTATCGCATTCTTTTATTAGCACCTGATGAAAACCTTTTGCTAAATCTAATGTTGTAAAATATTGAGACCTTCCTAACTTTTCTAATATATTTTCAATATTAGGGATAGGAAATTTATCACTTATAGTTTCTTCATTTAATTTCCTATAGTCGATAACGATTCGCCATTTCTTCGTCCCTGAATTGTCTGCTTTCTTTGGAACGATCCAAAGAGGTGAGTTATATGGTGAATTACTTTCTGTTATTATTCCCTGTTTTAACATTTCTTTTATTTGTTTATTAATTTCAGTTTCGTGAATTTGTGGGTATCTATAAATCTTTGAGTAAAGGGGCCTATTTGTTGTAGTCACTATTTCGTGTTGAATTTCGTGTGTATGAGTCAATTTCTGTCCTTCTTGAAAAAATAAGTCTTGGTGCTTATTTATTAAGTATGTTAGATTACCTATTTCTTCAGGGTTCATATCTATTCTTTCTAATTTTTTAATAATGCTTTGGTCAATGTTCGAGTTTTCAAGTGTATGAATTTCTTCGAAATTGTATGGACATGAATTTAAAAAGGTAATTTTTACATTATTTATTTCAATGTACCCCTCTTTTAAATTAATTATTGCTTGCATTGGTGCGAGTATGTTTTGTCCAATAAGTGCATCGAATTTTTTATTTTTGAATTTTGTTAATTTCCAGCTTAGATATTTTTTTTCATTGAACTCTTTTGGGAGTTCTGTTATTATTTCGTGGCTTATGCTGGTCTGTCCGCTGAGTGTGTTAAATCGCATATTATCTTTTATTTTTATTCTTTTATATTTCGTCAGTTTGTTCTCGCTAATGAGTGTCGTTGTCGATCCTGTGTCAATTAAACATTTTATTTTTTCGTCTCCTACAGTCAGCTCTACTATCGGTAAATTAGGTCCTCCCCCGGTAATTGAAAATTTACCTCTTCCTGTTGTAAGTGGTCTACCTCCATTGGTTGTGGTCTATTATTTCTAGTCTGGCCTGAACTTCGATTGTTAAAATTTGTATTCTGATTCATATTTTGATTTGGATTCCAGTTTCGTTGGTTATTGAAATTAGGTACAGAATTTTGCCTAAAAGAATCTGTTTGTCTGTTTTGTCGGAATTGCCCCGAGTTATTATTTTGTCTAAATGGATTCTGATTCTCTACATGATTATAGTCTTGTCTTGTGTTTCGAAACTGTCCAGAATTTGTATTTCTATTATTTCTGTAGTAATTTGCTTTTCTTTCTAATTGCTCAACCATCCCCGTTTCTTGCAAAGTATAAAAAGCTAATCTTAGATTCTGTATGTTTCTGCTATGGATTATACTGGCTAAGCTAGCATCTATTCCATTTACAAACGTTTTTAGAATAATGGATTCATTAACTTGTGGTGAAAATTCTATGGGTTTAGTGACATCAAAATCATACTTAGTATTTAATTTGTCTAATATTGTTCTTAGTTGATTAAAATAATCACTTACATTGTAACATCTTGTGTTTATCGCTTGGTGGTACAGATTATGATATGTCTCTTTCACTCCGAAATTTCTTATCAGCTCCTCTTTAATTTGGTTCCACGTTGGGTGGCTCCCCAGTGTCCTAATGGTTTGCAGTGCAGGTCCTTGTATCTTCGTCCTTATATGTCTTTGGAATACAAACTCCTTTAATTCTGCGTTTTCGTTGAAAAGGGGGAGAATTAATTCTACCTCCCTTATAAAAGATGACAAATCGTACTCTCTACTTCCGTGGAATTCTTTTATTCTAGCTGCTTCCCTGATTATCTCCGAAATCGGCACTGTTGGTACTGTTTCGTTCTCCATTTTATTTAGAAATCTTATGTTTCTGCTTCTCTTTATAATTGTTAACTTAGTATTAGTTACTGAGTTAATTCTTATTGCTAGATTCTTCAGAATCTTTAATGTTTTTGAATCTTAAATTGAATTCACTTCACTTTATGGGAGAATATTCTTTAGAATATATATTTTTTTTTTTTTTTTTCACTTAAATTCACTTAAGGAATTAAAATTCTTTTGTTCTTTTGATTTAATCTTTTGATTAAACTCCGTAGACTGCGCCAGTTATATTTATTCTAATGAATAAATTTAAAAAAAATAAAATTTAATTTTATTTTTAAACAATGTACTTTATTTGATGAACTTCAACTTAAGACTAACTTTCTTACAATCTATACATTCCAAGTTGACTTAAAAATATTAAAATATATAATGAATAAATGCATGTGTAGTACTTTCTTATTTCGTAACAGATGTTGTGAAATATTTCGAAAACGCAAAACACTTAAGTGGGCCATTCAATTGCAAAATGCAATACGATATAATGTTTGTAAATTGCCGACTCACATATTGTAAGTTGTTTGTACTGCAGTGAAGCAATGTGTCATTTGACACTTGCATTTAAACATTTCGTAATTTTAGGAATGAACACAAATGATTTTGTTTGTGTTAATTGATTTAGGTTGAATTTTAAGTTGCCCAATTTACTGGCAGTTTTGTTGACACTTGAGGTTTCGAATTAAGCGACGTTGGTGTCGATATGACCCCTGCGTCGGTACAAATATTTTCCAGCGCAATATTATTGCGAAATTAATTGGAGCGGTCGATAACTTTGAAAAGTGAAAGCGCAGTATGATTGTGCAATATATTATTTTAATATTTTATTGGGGTCGGTTACACTGTGTGACGAAATCGACCAAAAAAAAAGCACAAGCAAACCTTATAGAAATTCTTAAAGAGGAACATGTTGTGAGTCTATCGCATCTTGTCAGACTTCTCAATGTCGTCACAATTTTTTGTAATTAATTTTTAAAGTCAAAGTGTTCAAATTTTGTTGTCCCGACTTTCATTGAATTTTTACACCCATTTGCCTTGTCGGAAATAAAAACTAAATTGCACTTCTTTTCAGTAGAATTTTACGTAGAATAAGGTTGTATAAAAATAAATTTGATTTAATACGCAATGAAGCGTGTAGCGAAGCAAATTCTTTAGTTTTTCGTTAATTATACAAAAAAATTAATGTTTCTATGAATTTTTTTGACATAATGTTGCATGAATAACATTATTATTTTCACAAAAACTCATTGCGCGTAAATATACCTTTTCATTGAACTCAAAAATATACAAATCGGTTGAGAATTAGCTGAATGGTGGCAATTTTAACGTTTTTTTTTCGTCATAAAACACCGATTTCCCTGGTATTGGCTTGCTTTCATACAAAGTGTTGCCATTTCGTCAAATCTTAACCGATTTTAGTCATCTTTGAATCGTTGGAAAGAAGGTATGGTAAGTGACAATTGTCAGTATAGAACTTTAAAAAACTGTCAATGTGGAACCCGCTAAATTTTGCGTTACAGCTTTTTCAGTACCAATTTTATTTTTTGTATTTTTTTATGTCACTTACCATACCTTCTTTCCAACGATTCAAAGATGACCAAAATCGGTTAAGATTTGACGAAATGGCAACACTTTGTATGAAAGCAAGCCTATACCAGGGAAATCGGTGTTTTATGACGAAAAAAAAACGTTAAAATTGCCACCATTCAGCTAATTCTCAACCGATTTGTATATTTTTGAGTTCAATGAAAAGGTATATTTACGCGCAATGAGTTTTTGTGAAAATAATAATGTTATTCATGCAACATTATGTCAAAAAAATTCATAGAAACATTAATTTTTTTGTGTAATTAACGAAAAACTAAAGAATTTGCTTCGCTACACGCTTCATTGCGTATTAAATCAAATTTATTTTTATACAACCTTATTCTACGTAAAATTCTACTGAAAAGAAGTGCAATTTAGTTTTTATTTCCGACAAGGCAAATGGGTGTAAAAATTCAATGAAAGTCGGGACAACAAAATTTGAACACTTTGACTTTAAAAATTAATTACAAAAAATTGTGACGACATTGAGAAGTCTGACAAGGTGCGATAGACTCACAACATGTTCCTCTTTAAGAATTTCTATAAGGTTTGCTTGTGCTTTTTTAGTCGTCTCACCGTGTTATTGACCGACAGTTAGCGTTATTAATAAAATTATATTATGTTTGTCGTTAACTTAACTAAAAACATAACAAGAAGAAGGTAATTTATATAGGGAGAAAGAGAGCTAGGATTGAACCGATATAAGATGAGAAAAATAGCAGTAAAAAGAAAAATGTTTTTATTGATTAAAAGTATTGAAATAATTAAATATGGCATGTTTAAAGCTGGTTCGTGATGTAATTTGTTGTAGAGAATTGGGTAATGCATTCTAAAGTCTAATAGCACTGATGAAGAAGTATCTGCTACTATTGAGATAGCTATACCTGGGAACAATAAGGTTATTTGACCGGTGAGACCAGGTGCGGATTTAGGTGGGGGCTAGGGGGGGCTGCAGCCCCCGGCCCCGAGCAGGTAGGGGCCCCGCAGGTGCTGATATATGAAGTGCTTGTTGTAAAAACATGACATGCTATTTAAAAAATATTTCGAAGTAATCGACCTTAAAGTTTTAAAAAAAATTAATATTTGTAAGAAATCATGTTTATTCTAAAAATTTCTTTTAAGGATAGGGCCAGAATTGCTTGTAACAGAATTGCTTGTAACAGTACCGATGAGTGTTCGGACTTTACTGCGCTTTTTATCAAAGTTGAATGTTTTACTGCGTCACTGCGTTTTTTTTTAAATCTTCTGCGAAGTATTCGCGACAAATATAAGAATTGGCGATTTTTTTATTTCTCTTAAAAACCAACAGAAAACAGAACACTTTCTGAAAATTCGTCGACTTCAAATATATTTTGTATCAGTAAAAAAATATGTTTCTACAACATGCAAAAATATGTTACACTAGGGCGTTAAAGATGCTACCTGCCTCCAAGTGACGGCACCACACTCTTCAAATGCATGACATTTTTTACGGATGGAAATCTTAACACGAACAAACCATATATGTCAGATCGATCTGACAATTAATAATGACGTTACAGTGTTCTAAATTAAATTACTTTTGGTGTGATTATTAAAAAAAAGAAAGAAGAATTCCATGGCTGGATTAAGCGTTAATTTTTGCGTAACAAAAGTACGAAAGAAACATAAAAAAAGCTCAATAAATATTATGATGAATCTACTTCGTCGTATTCAACCTGGATTAAAAAAAAATATTGGATTGCAGATTTCAAAAGAGGTTGAACCAGAACAAGAGATGAACACGCCGGGGGAGCACCACACACAGTGACCACTCCAAAATGTTGTGGAAAATCCACGATTACGTATTAGACAATCATATCAAGTGCGTCGGTGGTTTAAATTATACATGAAAATTTGGGTATGAGAAAGCTGACTGTAAGATGGGTGCCACATACGTTAACAATCAATAAAAAACATGAAAGTGTTCGCACTTCACAACAATGTTTGGACATGTTTAAACAACATTTAACTGATTTTTTGTAAAAATAGTGATCATGGATGAAACACGGATCCACCGCTATACACCTGAATAGGAGAAATCAGCAAAAGAGTGGATAGGTCCCAGAAGCAGTGCACCAAAGTGAGCACCGTGAAGACTCAACAAACGACCGGAAAGGTGTTGGCCTCTGTTTTTTTGGGATTCAGTGGCATTTAATCGGCTATTTGAGAAAAGGAAAAGCAGTCAACTTTTCTACGATTGAAGAACGAAATCGTCAACAAGTGGGCTCCAATTATCGAAGAAAAAATCATCTTTTTGCAAGACAAATCAATCCAGCTCACAAATCGATCGAATTCATTCCTAATTGCACGCTTATGCTTCGAACTGTTTCTTCATTCCTCATATTCCCCAGCTTAAGCCCCCAGCGACTTTTATCTGTTCCAAAACTTAAAAGGTGACTCCAGGAGAGGATTTTTGTTACGAATGAACCAGGGGTTTTTTTCAAACTTTTTTTTCGACCCACTCTAATGAACATGTCGAATTGGAAACTGAAGTTTATTTTAGAGATCTTCAGAAATCTTACCATTCAAAGGGCATCGCAATATTAAAAATCGTTGGGATAAGAAAAAACGTGTGTTTTCTTTGTTAAGCCGGCAGCATCTTGAACGCACTAGAACAGTAATTTACAGTTTGTATGTTTATTCTGTCAATAGTATAAAATATACGAACGCGCTTGTGAATAAATAAAAAAATAAAGGAACCATTGCGAAAAAGTTCGTTTTACTGCCATTTTTTAATTAAATTTGCTGCCATTTACGAATTTTGAAGTCTGAACTCTGGTACCTGGTACAAATTGTGAAGCTGAAAGGTTATTTTTAGTATTTAAAAGAATAAAAAATGTTCATCAACCTTCTATGTTACATGAACGTTTGTCGTCAATAACGCAACTTTGTATAGAAAGTGATTTGTTGCAAACGATTAACTTTGACGAGTTTTGCCACAGTTAAATCGAAAAAAAAATTTTAAATAAAAATTGAACAGCTATTGTTTCACTTTAAGACACATGTAAAAATTAATATCTTGATTTTTAAAAGATCCAAGTTAAATGCTCTGACCTTGAGTAGGCCCCGTGTCGATTTAAGCCCCAGGCCCCGCCATGTTTTAATCCGGCGCTGGGTGAGACTGTGAAAATTGCAGTTTTTCAAAAAGATAATGAGGGTTTTGAGTTTACATAAGATTATATAGGAATAAAATGTTGCGGATGTTAATTTATTCAAGTAAACCTCATCCCAGAATGCCTTTACTCCTTTGAGAGATATTGTCAAATCGACAGACCCTATACACATACCTAGCAACCAAAAGTTTATGCTGGGATTATGAATCTAGCTGACTATAGACAATATCAAAGAAAGTAATATGAGGCATTATTAATTGCACGACTAGTGAGCGACGAGTTTCGAGAGGTGTGAAGTTAGAGGAAGTGAGCTGTTGAGCTGTTGATATGCAATGTAAGTCAGGTAAGAGTTGATTATAAATCCTAAGTTTTTTGCCTTAAACACAAATTCAAGCTGCTCAGATCCAATATACAAAGGAGGGATATCAACAAAGCATGAGTCACTTTTAGCAATGGGCAGAACTTTAGATTTCAAAGGATTAATAAGAAGCGTGTTCGTAATAGCCCAGTTAAATCATAATTCATTCTATAGGTCAAGTCTTCTAAAAGTCCGGTAGGTCGCGAGAGATAGAGTTGAATGTCATCGGCGTAAGCATGAACATTAGGGCTTATCGAAAAATTTAGATCGTATTCTAAGAGGTCTCAAAAGTTGCAAAGGCTTGTCAATATCACCCAAAAAAAATTTTATAAAATATAAAGGACATCTTCCTGCCCCGCAAGGACTAAGTTGTTTTTTGGGAAAAACAATAAAAAATAACGATCTTAAAATGCTTAGTTTTTTTTTAAGAAAAACTACATATGTCTTAAAGCAAAAGTAATAATGCAGTTTAACTAACAATTTTTTGCCACACACGGTGCTACTCATGATTTTTACCAACAGTGTCCTGTATGAAGGATATTCGAAGCGAAAGTTGTAAAAGACTTTTGATTGTAAGCATTGGTTATAAATTTTGGTGGTACTGTTTATAGTGTTGATGTATTCCATAAATATCATGAATTAATAATTTGCATAGTTTTTGCGTTTGTATTCTCTTGTTTTAGAGAAATGTATACAAGAACGCATTTTTTAACTTTTTCAAAAAAATGAATATTAGATTTTATATCACGGGCATAAGAAGTGGTCACGGTCTCAACTACTCTAAGAGACGAATAAACGTTACCTACTTTAATCCTTTGTATTCTATTATCCAAATAGTTGTAAAGTTATAACTAAGTTTATTGCAATGAAGTGAATGATTGACGGAATCGAAAGCTTTAGAAAAATCGACAAGGCACAGCAGAGTAAGCAAGTTCTGATCATAAGAAATTCTGATGTCATCAAAGATTTTAACTGCAGCAGTAGAACAACTGTGGCCAGTCCTGAAACCTTTTCCATATATCAGGGAATTGAGAACATGTCAAACAATGGTTTATTATGTGAGTTTATTATGTGAAAAGGTGATATAATAAAAAGCAAAACTAGCTTTTGAGTTCACCTTCAAAATACATTTAGAAACGTGAGCCTCACCTACTGAAGTACATTCAAAGGAAGGGAACAAAGAGTTACTTACTATCACTGGTAGCTCAGCACTGTTAGAGCTACTTGTTGGCATGAGGTTTCCTCTAGCTAAGAAAAAGTTGTTTAACTCATCCGGATCTAAACTGCATTTACTGATTTTTTTTTAAAACTCCGTATCTTTTTATATTCTGCTATAATAGTTTAGAGTTTAAGTTGGCGTTAAGCTTAGAGTAAAAGAAATTGATCTTTGCTTGTCTGACCACGATTGTAGCATCATTTCTGGCTCTTCTAAAGTTATCCCAGTTGGCAATTGAAGGATTATTTTTCCATTTAGAGTGGATTTTATTCCTTAGCCTAATGGCAGCTAATACAGGATTTGTAAACCAGGGACAACCACAATTTGAGACTTGAACAGAACGGAACGGAACATGACGAGCAAATAAAACATAAACATATCCATGAAAACCTTAAGTTTATCGTTGACAGACTCAAAATACCAGCAGTCTTTCCATTGCACAGCAGATAAACTTTGAAATAAGGCAGATGAGTCAATGGATTTATAGTCGTGATACGAGAAATAAGCAGGACAAGTTCTACCAAAATTAATGTTTAGACAACAAAAAAGTAAGTCATGATTGGACAGAAAAGTTATTTGATCATACTTAAGGAGTAAAGAAATATCCGAAACTAAACAAACATCAAGTAGACTTGGTTCATAAACATGCATAAAACGAGTAGGAATGCAATTATTTGTAGTTATTAGTCCACACATAGAGGAAAGGTAATGAACATTATCACTAACAGAGGCATTATGCAACAAATTTACATTGAAATCCCCACAAACAAAAAAGAAGTCATAATAGGTTATAGGTTTAAAACTATGGCAACGATGAAGATTATAAGCACAAGATACTAATATTTTGCATTTTGATCAAAAATTTATACATTAAGAAACTCACAAGCATCATCAGACATGCATTTATTGATACATTTAACATTAAGATTAAACCTACAAAACACTGCTACACCACACCTCTTCTACCGAACCTATCATTACGAAAAATATTAAAGCCATTTAAATTGTAAAAGGAATCCGGTATGTCACACTTAAACCATGTTTCCGCCACACAGATGACATCAACAAGAGAGTTTTCAAGTATATATCTGAAGTTGTCAAGCTTTAAACCATTTAAACTCCGAGCATTAAAGTAAACAACATTTAAACCAATGCGCTGTTTACACAAAACGTTGATTAGGGTCTTATGATTATCCACAGCACCACTAGAAAATGCATCAGAAAGTACCATAATAAACATTAAACAAACCAACAACAAACATGCAATAGTTACAAGAAAAAAAGAAAATAATAGCCTAGATGAGAACGGGACAGACATGAGGATAGAGTTGAAAGTATAGGTTTGACACGATATTGCCAGTGAAATAAAATGAAATAAAGATGTATATAAAAAGTAATAAACATATTAACAAAAAGCAATAAGTAAGCAGTAAGAATAGTATAATTAAAACTTAACAGCTATTTGATGGGTCCAGCGACGCAATCAGCGCTCTCTTTACTATCAACCAATTTGGCCTCACCATAAAGAGTTGCTCCATAAAGTTGCACCATAAAGTGGTGACCGTGGCGTGTAGGTTAAGTGTGTGGCTTAGCACGCTCGGAGCCCGAGTTCGATCCCCAGTCGCGGCGAAAAGTTTTTTCAATAAAAAAATTTTTCTGATCAGTCACCACCTCTCTGCAAACAATGGCAAACCTCAGAGAGTAAATAATGCCCTGTAAAGCTTCTTGAGAACATAAGCCGTTCGGAGTCGGCATAAAACATGTAGGTCCAGTGCTCGGTTAATTGTGTGCAAACATTTAATAACACACACAACACAATTGAGAATGAGAAGCTCGGTCAAAGTCCTTTCAAGGGCTGAAATGGCCAATTTGTTTTTTTTTTTTTTTTTTTTTTTTTTTTTTATAAAGAGTTGCTCTCACGTACACACGCCCACGCAGTGTAAAAATAGCAGCGAGTCTTTTTTCTCTCCTAAGTTGACCAGCGTAGAGCACAGTTTGGCGATTTGATTTTGTCAAGCTTTCGTGAATATAGAAATGCTCAACTCCCCCACACCCGATCTCCCTGGGTGTGAGCTGCCTATTGTTACTTCTGCGAAATGCAGCGATAGCTTTCAATAGGCAAATGCGGTAATAAGCAGACGCAAGCTAAGCGATGATCACTGCATTTTTGTTGCTGTTTTTGGCACGCACTCTTAATATATCACGTAGCCTTAGAGAGTCGCAGTTAATTGAAGAGCAAACTCTGTTAAAAATGCAGCTAAGGTTATCTTTAGTAGCAGAGGGAATACCATTGATGACGTCATCTTCTGGGATAGAATTATGCCGCGTTTCCATGTGATCTTCCAGTATCTTATCTTATCACATATCACAAAACACTTGCTATAAAGAGTGAGATGTATATATGTACCTTTTGCTATAAAACTTTGACTTTTGGGAAATTTTTAAACAAATAATAAATGAATTAAATCCGAAATGTGGTGCTGTTCAGAATACAACTGCTGTTTTCGCTCAAGTGTAGCAGTGCGTCATGCTGCAGATTGGAAACAAATTTGTAAATAAAGCATCGCCTCTTTTTATTTCCTGTTTGATTCATATTCGGCATATATTAAAATTCGGAGAACTCTTTGAAGCAATGGGGAAGTTGATCGATCAGAGGATAAAACTGGCTTCGCTTTTATGGCTTTCAGATTGTCATGGACAATGTGCACTCGGATAATTAATTCCACTGGAACTATGTCTTAGTTTAAATTATTTTAACCTCATGTAAACTTTTAAAATTAATAAAAAACTGCTTCTAAAACATGATGGTTTTTTATTTACAAAATAAAATATAATGTTTACAAGACGTAAAATGTGCTGTTGTGTCACACGTTGGCGCTTTAGTTGTTACACATAGACATTGTTAACATATGCTTTAAGTGAATGACCACCTTATGTGAAAATTTGCTGTTGACTGGCTGCTGCTGCGGTCTCATTTATACTGCTTAACATGAACGAGGTAGGTCCTGGACCACCACTAGCTCCTTGCAGTTGCAGGGATTGGAATCTAAATTTGAAGAGCCAAAGTGTTGCCACCGAAATGGGTACGACGCAAGCGCATTGCAACTGTTGTTGTTGTATTTGTTGCTGCTGATGCTGCTGTGCCGCAGAAACAACCACGTATTCTGTTGGCGCTTTTATCATTGTTGACACGCGCATTAAGTGGATGACCGCCATGTGTGCACGTTTGCTGTTGACTGAATGCTGCTGCGCCCGCATTTAAAATGGTTTACATGGGCGAGGAAGCTCCTGGACAATCACCAGCTCCTTGTAGTGACGGTGTATTATTCATGGGTAGCATTAAACTGGCGTCTGTGCAACTGCATTGTGGGAAACAGAGCGAGTCAGTTCGCATGGCATCAAGCAGTTGAGCGATTTTGCTTTGGATCGAGCACTCCCTCTTCCTTAGAATGCTGCTGTTGCTACCGAAACTCGTACGATGCCAGTGCATTGCTGTTGCTGTTGGTGGTGGTGCTGCTGTTGCTGTGCTTCAGAAACAACCACGTATTCTATTGTTGCATTGCCACACGCATTAAATGGATGACCGTTTTGTGCACATTTGCTATTGGCTGGTTGCTGCTGCGGCCGCATTTATATTGCTTAATATAGGCGAGGAAGGTCCTGGATCACCACCAGCTCCTTGCAGTGGCGGAGTATCGTTCATACGTAGTGATGTATCGTTGAGCTGGCGCCGTGGAACTGCATTGTGGCAGAGTGAATCAGGTGGCATGACGGCAAGATGTTGAGTGTTTTTTGCTTGAGATCCATCACTTCCTCTTCCATAGATCGACGACAATCTAGCGGGAAAAGGAATACTTTAGCTTTTTACGTGGAAAGGAACAGTTACAAACTTACCTTCTGCAATTTTAAGCTTTTGTTTGTCTGCCGATAATATTTACAATTTTTAGAAATGTCAAATAAAATTAAAAATGCCATGGAACTATAAACACGGTTGTAAAATATTATAGCATGTGATTCACTTTTATAGGAAACGTTCAAGAAGTTTAACTTTTGCTATCTTCTAGTATCTCATGAAATCACAGGGGATATCACATGCTATAAAAGTAGAAAATGTATGCCTGTTTCACACATTAGCCAATTCTACAAGAAAGGGTTCGCATGCTCAGTCTTTCTTACAAAAAATGTGATTGTGGGAGATCGTAGAAGATAGCATGGAAATAGCGGCAATACTCTCATAAACTTCCAGTTGAGACTTCAAAGCTTTCACTTCATCATTCAGCGTAGAAGAGTGCATTGTTTTAGTCTCCGCAGCTGCTTTGTGGCTTACCAGTTCATTTTTCATTGCAAGCATGTTGTCTTTTAACATACTTAGTTCAACATATGCAGCTTCAACGGTAGTAACTCTTTCTCCAAGATGTTTATTAATAATTTTGATACAAATTTAGTTTTTTCTCTTTGAGTTGTATTTGCTTTTTTTAAAAAAGGTACTTAAAACAAAATAAAATATAAACAAATTAAAGCATATATTAAATACAAAATTAGTTTCTATCTTAAAAATAAAGTTTTAAATTTGATCTAGATAATGTTTTTAAATGGATAAGGTAATATTTTAGGCAATAGGCATAAAGCTCTATTTTATCCTCCCCACATAAGATTACATAGGGGGAGGATATTTTGTGCGGGATGATTTAGTCGTGCGTAGTATGGAACAGGACAAGCATTACAAATCTTCCTCGTTTTTTCAGAATTTGTTTCTTTAAGGTTTTAAATTTTAGCTGGGAGAACACTATTGATGTTATTTCGTACCTCTGTTGATTAATTTGGATCCCTAAGCCTATCAGCTAATTGCCCTTTTATTTGTGCAAAATGTAATATTTTGCAAGTAGTTGGCATGTTTGAGGGTCTTTTGCTTGAAGCATGTTATGAAACATGCTGTACACGTGAACTATGTAAGTACTAACGAGATTCATATTTTGCATTTATTAAAATTCGCACTAGTCTGCGTGAACTGCTAGGAATACTGGACATTTGATGAAATACATCTACGTCTCTTTTAACAAGTAGTACATCGTCTTCATGATGGTATATACTATGTCTTCTCTGACGAGATTTTGATCATCCAAATTTATTGAAAAAGTCCTCTTCATCAGTCTGATCATTATTACAATACCGGAGGGTCGTACATGTCGTGAAAATCGAATATTAATACACAAATTACTACAAAAAAAACCAATATATGAAATTGAAAAAGTTACTCAAAAGCCATGCTTCGTCGTTTCGACGACGCTTATTCTTTAAAATCATACCTATAAACTATTTATTCGGCACTACGTGTTCGCATTCGTTTAAGATAGCCTTTGACTGGTGCTATAGGAAAAATCAGAACAAAACGAACAAAAACAAGGATGAAAAACCAAAAAATGTAACCATGCGTCGTCGATTCGACGAAGAATGTCCTTCCAGGGTTAATCATGTTTGTTTTCAACACTTTAGCTGTCATCTACAAAATCATTCAATTTTACTATATGTTAGCAAAATGTTGTGTTAAATTCAAAAAACCATAATCCAGTCACAACAGAATGGATTATGGCTTTCTCTACCACTGGCTTTCTCTACCACTGATGCGAGTTCAAATATCCTTCAGGCTGTTGAATTTTTCTTTGAGTAATCCAAAGCAGTGCTCCACTCTTACACGATGTATACTGTGACGCAAGTTATATTTTTGTTTTCTCTGTCCAATTGTTGTGAATTTGATCTATAAGGTGTTATAAGATTCATGTGATAATTGGTAAGCAGAGGCACCAGCTATCCATTGTTCATTTGTTTAAAAACTACATGCTCTTGTAAACAATGAGCAGTTTTTGTATATTTAAGCACCATGGCTTCTACCGGAGCTTCCAAAAACATCTCGAATCTCGAGTTTATAGTTGCATACTACTTAGCCTTTCACTGAATAAATATGAGTTCGTGAAAAAAAAAGTTTCATGATTTATTAAAGGTGCATCTGAAAGTTTGACCTCAGTGCCATCAACATAACGAATGCAGAATGGAAGCTCATTAAATGTTTTTGAAACAATTTCAGATCTTTCTTCTTAAACTGCGACTCGATATTAGCGATGAAAAATAAATATTCAATCGCTTTTTCAGTGATTTTTCCTTATATTTTTTCATTCGTTTTGGTATTGGATTCGATGACTTTTATTCAGTGTTTTAGTTTCTTGCTGACTTAGGAGCCTGTGCGAGGCCGTTTAACTGATTTATGTTGACGTTTATACATGATCTCTTCGAGATGGACCACATCTTCATGCCCATCTGCGAAAATAACCACTGGTTCTTGATGGTGGTCTGCTATCCGAACCTCAGAGGGCCAAGGATGTTTGATCATCGCGACGAAGAAGGCGTCTATGGGCTTAAGCAGAGCCTTGTGCTGCAGTTCGACTCCCTAGCACCGAAGAATCCACGGGAAGATGTCGCCGGAGTAATTCGAGACTACTTTGAAGTAGAGCTCACCATCCGGAAGAGTTTCGAACCGAGTCGAAAGTTTACTACGGAAGATATGAAGCTAACCTTGGTGACGGTACCTCAGCAGACAAACGGTACCGACTGTGGTATATACCTGCTGATGTACGTGGAAAAGTTTTTCACCAGCCCGATCCTAAATTACCGGCTACCAATCACCAAAAAGGCAGAGTGGTTCGACGTGAAGGATGTACAGAAGAAGAGAGGTGAGCTGGCAACACTGGTGCAGGAGTTGGCGGGAGACGCTATTCTGCCGAGTCTGGGCAGAGGACATAACGAGGTAACTGGTAACGACACTGGCAACGAAAACGGTAATACCAAAGAACGTGGTAAAGAAACAAACAAGGGAACTGGCAACGAAACTGGCAACGACACGGCAAATACAACTTTTAACAAATCTGGAAACGAAAATGGCAATGCGAAGGAACCTGGAAGCGGAACAAACAAAGGAACTGGCACCGAAACTGGCAACGACACGGCAAATGAAACCTCCAACAAATCTGGAAACGACACTGTCAACAACAACGGAGACGAGAAGGAAACTGGAGACAAATAAGGCTACGAAGCAGGAAACATCATTGGCAACGAACCCAGCGAACGAACGATTTACGAATACGATGATATATTCAGGTACCATGACGACCACGGCGATGAAAATGACCCAAAAGATACCGATCAAGGCTGGTATCGACTCCCAGCGGAGAAAGAGTCGAGCGAAATCCAGCCACAGGAACCACCACCAGGACATTGTTTCCGATTCGTGGACATGGTGGAATAGAACGGGCCGAAAGGGGTTTGGCTGCCAGACCATATCCGCCGCGGAATATCGGAGCGAGTGGCCGATATGTATTGTACCAAGAGGACGAAGAGGCTGAATTTCCTGATGGGACCTTTTCGGGTGAAAGTTTCCAAGTCGGGCATAACAATGCTTCCTCGCCCCGGAAGTACAGGGGGGATGTGAGGAACTGAAATTTGGGACAAATTTCAGCCCTCATAAAAGTCCAACAACAACAACAACAGCCGCTACAACAACAACAACAACAACTACAATATTTTACTTTTAACAACAACAACTTTAAAAAAACAAATCCAACAACAACAACAATATTTTGCTTCCAACAACAGCAACTTTAGACAACAACACCAACAACAACAACAACAATAACCCCAATAGTTAACTATATCCAACAATAACAACAACAACAACAGCGGGCGTATAAAGAAGAAATAGTAGCAGGCTTGAAAAATAGCAAGCCAAGCAGCAACAACAACAACAGCGGTGCAATAAAATATAAACAAACACAACACCAAGAGCAGTAATAACAACAACTGCTTAGAAGACAAACAAAAACACATAACTACAAGAATTGCACACGCCACCACACAACGGTATGAAATGCAGGCACACACAATTTTAACAACAGTGTTAAACACGCGCCGAAATATGAACAATAACAAAGCCACAGCACAATAACAACAACGCAGGCGAGCCAAAGCTTGAGACTAAGCTAAGAAGTAAACATGCGGCTTAAGGACAACAACAAGAAACTGGTGCACAGTTAGATGTGCAGAAACATTTGATGAAAAATTGCACAAACAAGATCCCGTTAGCAAATGCAGCGATTTTTGTGCTATAAAAAGGGAGGCTGAAGACAGAATCGATCTCTTTGATCGCTGATTGTGAAAGGTAAGACATCCCTTCCTATCCCTTTATTCCGGGTTTCGAGCTTTTCTAAGCGGTTACCCTAGTAGAATTTGAATATTATTTATAAGATCGGGTTTCGAGCTTTTCTAAGCGGTTACCCTAGTAGAACTAGAGAAAACTGTATGTTTCGGGTTTCGAGCTTTTCTAAGCGGTTACCCTAGTAGAACTAGAGAACACTGTATGTTTCGGGTTTCGAGATTTTCTAAGCGGTTACCCTAGTAGCACGAGATACATCCTGGAACCTCAAAATCCCACATAAACTCCTCAAATCACACTTTCACGAGTCAGCAAACGGAGCGGAAGACCGGAGGACCGAGAAACGCAGGACATCTCAGAACATCGCAGGACAACGGGAAGATTAGTAACTATAGTCAAATAATAATAGTTGAATGAAAAGCTTTATAATATGAATGAAAAATTAATCAAATTTGTAATCATAGCATTTATAATAGTGAACTTAAATAATAAATCAGAGCTTTATTACTTTTAAAAAACGCTTTTGGTCTCAAATATATAAATATTTTTGTACAGAACCCTGGGTATCCGGCGAGATATACCCAGGCTAAAAACTTCGTTACAGAATTGCAAATTTGCGAGTACAATAATATAAGAGTTGATACAAGTTATATATGAATTTATATGATATAGAAATAATACAAGTAATTGATGTATTTATATGTCATAGAAGTAAAATATTGGCTAATTTACTGTTGACTATTACATGGGTTGCATAAAGTAATTGTTTTAGAGTGCTGTTTGCATACAATATTTTCGCAAGTTATACATACTAATGGTGTTTTGATGTCTGTTTAAGCACATAAATGACAGCGACTTCTTTTGGTTGCATTTTTGCCTGGTTCACAATAAATTTTTCCGAATTTGGTAGAAGTTGACGGTTGTTGATCCTCCTCTGCTTTACCACGTTTTTTTTTTTCATTTCTCGTGAAAATGGTGCTCTTGGTAAAGTTTTTCTTTGTTTTATATAAGGCGTGAAGAGCTTATGTGGTGACCGTGGCATGCAGGTTAAGTGTGTGGCTTAGCATGCTCGGAGCCCAGGTTCGATCCCCAGCCGCGGCGAAAAGTTTTTTCAATAAAAAATTTTTCTGATCGGTCATCACCTCTCTGCAGACAATGGCAAACCTCAGAGAGTAAATAATGCCATGTAAAGCTTCTTGAGAACATGAGCCGTTCGGAGTCGGCATAAAACATGTAGGTCCAGTTCTCGGTCAATTGTGTGCAAACATTTAATAACACACACAACACAATTGATCATAAGAAGCTCGGTCAAAGTCCTTTCAAGGGCTGAAATGGCCAATTTGTTTTTTTATTTTTGTTGTGAAGAGCTGCAACCCTAAATTTTCTAAGAAGTGTCGACGTTTAGCAAAACTGTTTTCATTCCAGCCATGGTTAGTCATTGTAAATAATATAAAAGCATTGTAAGCAGATATGTCCAACATATTACAAAAAACCACTTGAGGCCATCGGTAAGTCATCCTTTTGCAAGAATAACATGACAATACTTTGTCCAGCGTATCTACCCCTCCTTTACATTAATGTAATCTTATATTATCTGCGGTTTTTTGTCTTCGCTATTAACCCTTTCAATGGCTTGCCTAGAATAATCGTGGACAATTTTTTTGAGCTTATATTCCCATCATTTAAGCAATAAAAAGATTAAAAAACATCTTTCTGAGTTTTACATGAGCTGCTTTGCTTTTGGCAGGCTGTCTAATAAAATGGACAAAACCATGATAACGTTGTATTATAATATTTAAGTTCAACGTAAACAATCGGAGACAAATGCAAATGCGTTATTTATGCAATTGTTATTATAAAAAAAAATTGTACTTTGCACACCAATCACAATGATCACTTCTTTTTTGCAAAATTTATTAACACGCGATATAAAAAAATTGAAGGGTTCTGTTGGGCATAAAATCGAAAATCTAACTAAGTCAAACGTTATATATCTCCCTAAAATTATTTTTGTCATGTTAGCACAACTTCATTTCATAGTACCAACCTATTTCATTTTAGAAAAGACGTTGGAAAATAAAAAAAAAATTTTTTCTGAAGTGTCCAATATAATGGACAAATCCATTGAAAGGGTTAATAACTTCTGGGCAATGATGCAAAGTGCGGAGTAGATTCACAGACTTGTTTTTTTTAGGAATATAATAAAGGAGTGTAGTATCCTTGGTAAAAAAGAAAGGTGACGAATGTATTGGTCTGCCTTTAGTTGCCAAAATCTCTGATGGTAGTTCTGACTTGTTTTGCGTATAGTTCCAACTAATGTAATATTTTTTCTAGTAATTTTTGTCCCAATTGATATTAAGTAAAAAAATTCTCTGCAGTCATATTATGACCTTTCAGACCAACTGTCAAATCAAGAACAACTCACATTCCTTGGTTTTTTTTTCAGACATTGCTCCTATTTCCTTGCCTGTATACGGTTGGATATTCCAGGCATAACTCGTGGAAGAATCACAAAGCACCCAAAACTTTATGCCATATTTTCTGGTTTGGGCGGAATATATTGCCGGAATGGACATCTTCCTCTGAATGCTACCAGCAGCTCATCGACTGTTATATCTTGAGATGGATTAAAAAGTTTGGGCAATATGTCAACCCATTGATTCCGCAACTCACGTATCGGTGCAAACTTGTCTAAAGCTCGTTGCTCACTACGAGTGTCTTTATTGTCAAATCGAATTACTTTTGAAATATTATTGAATCTTTTCGATGGCATGATTGCTCTAAAAATAGGTCTACCTTTCTCAGAGTCCCACAAACTTTCCCTACTTTCATTATTTGACCAATACACTTCAGCTAACAAAAGGGAACCAATAAATGCAAACATTTCGGTGTCGTCAACTTGTGAGGAACTGAAATGTGGGACAAATTTAAGCCCACATAAAAGTTCAACCACAACAACAACAGCCGCAGCGACAACAACAACAACAGCCGCAGCGACAACAACAACAACAGCCGCAACGACAACAAGAACAACAACAACCACAACAACTACAACAACAATAGTTACTTCTAACAACAACAATTTTAAACAAAAACTACAACAACAAACACAACAACTAAAACAACAATAGTTTACTTTTAACAACACCACCAACAACAACAACAGCAACGGTATTTTACTTCCAATAACTACAACTTTAAACAACAACACCAACAACAACAACAGCAACGGTATTTTACTTCCAATAACAACAACTTTAAACAACAACACCAACAACAACAACAACAATAGTTCACTTCTAACACAAAAACCACTTAAAACAGCAATACCCACAGCAAGAACAACAACAACACGATAACACCAATAGTTAACTCTATCCAACAACAACGACAACAACAGCGGACGCATGTAGAAGAAATAGTAGCAGGCTTTGAACAATAGCAAGCCAAGCAGCATCAACAACAACAGCGGTGCAATAAAATATGTACAAACACAAAACCAAGAACAATAACAACACCACAAACTCTAAAAGTTTGTGTTGTTGACACAAGAAGACAAGGTTTGAAGACAAAAAAAAAAACACATAACTCCAAGAATTGCACACGCCACCAAACACCGATATGTAATGCAGGCACACACAATTAGAACAACAATGTTAAACACGCGCCGAAATATGAACAAAAACAAACTCACAGCACAATAACAAGAACGTAGGCGAGCCAGAGCTTGAAACAAAGCTAAGAAGTAAACATGCGGCTTAAGGACAACAACAAGAAACTGGTGCACAGTTAGATGTTCAAAACATTTGATGAAGAATCGCACAAACAAGATCCCGTTAGTAAATGCAGCGAATTTTGTGCTATAAAAAGGGAGGCTGAAGACAGAATCGATCTCTTTGATCGCTGATCGTGAAAGGTAAGATATCCTTTCCTATCTTTTATTCCTTTAGAATATTATTTATAAGTTCGGGTTTCGAGCTTCTCTAAGCGGTTACCCTAGTAGAACTAGTGAAAACCGTGTGTTTCGGGTTTGAGCTTCTCTAAGCGGTTACACAAGTAGAACTAAAGAAAACTTTATGTTTCGGGTTTCAAGCTTTTCTAAGCGTTACCCTAGTAGAACTAGAGAAAACTGTATGTTTCGGGTTTTGAGCGTTTCTAAGCGGTTACCCTTGTAGAACTAGAGAACACTGTATGTTTCGGGTTTCGAGCTTTTCTAAGCGGTTACCCTAGTAGTACTAGATACATCCTGTAATCTCAAAATCCCACCTAAACTCCTAAAACCCCCACTTTCTCGAGTCAGCAAACGGAGCGGAAAACACCGGAGGACCGAGAAAACGCAGGACATCACAGGACATCTCAGGACATCGCAGGACAAAAGGAAGATTAGTTATTATAGTCGAAAAATAATATTTGAATAAAAAGAGCTAAATAATATTAATGAAAAATTAATCAAATTTGTAATTATAACATTAATGAGAGTAAATTTATATAATAAACAAGATATGTATTAGTTTTAAAAAAGTTCTTTTGGTCTTAAATATAGAAATATTTTTGTACAGAACCGTGGGTATCCGGCGAGATATACCCCGGCTTAAAAACTTTGTTGTAAATGGCGCTCGAGCAGGGACCAAAAGTTTAAAAGGAAAAAAAATCAAGACAATTTATTTTGAGAAACAGTGAATTAAAATAAACAAAAACAATCTGCGGAAAGAACAAAGTGAAAAAGACAAAAGAATTTTAGAAAATAAAAGAAACTTGAGTGAAAAAACAAGGTGGATTTATCATCTCTCCAAGGAGGAACTGCTGGAATACATGAGCGAGGTAAGCTTAGAAGTCCAAAATACGGTCGATGAATTGCAAAAGCGATTCTCTAGTTGGATAAGTTGCGGAAACAGGACGCTGCAGCAGGAACAACGACTACAGGAGTTAGAATTGAAGCATGGGCGTAGTACGTCACCTGGACCACAAACGCAGATTAAGCTGCCAGAATTCCGTTTAATACCGGCGTTAGGAACTGCACAAGATTACATGACAGTGGTTAGTCGTGGAACCACAGGTACCCATCGCATTTATTGGAAGAGTGGAGGAGCTTAGAGAAGTTTATGGACTGGAGCCGAACATGATCCCAAAAACGATGCCAGAACTGTTAAAGGATAATGCCTTGGCCTGATACAGGAACAAAACGCAGCAGTGGGCGTCATGGGAAAACTTCATGGAGGAAATTTTGAAATTTTTTCTGCCACATCTGTACTTGGAACGATTAGAGGATGAGATCCGGAGCTGCAAACAAAACAGACGAACAGACGTTGGATAGAGTCTTTAGAAATAGTTTGATGGAATACCAGTTCTACATCCGGCTCAAGGATTTTTCCAATCTCAGCGAACTTAACGAGATGGCAGAAAATTTTCAAGCGCTACGAGACGCGAAAGAGCTAACCACAGGAGGCCAGGCACCCCAGCAAGCAGAGCAGCACCGTATGTTAAACAGGCACCAGGTAATGACCCTGTGGATGTCCGGACAGCTTGTTTCCGGTGTGGCCAGGATGGACATCATAGAAGTCAATGCAGGAATGAGAGGATGATTTCCTGTTGGAAGTGCAGGAAACGTAACAAGCTAACATTTGAATGTTGCGATCGGGATTCGGAAAACACTAGGGATTCCAGAAGAGACGAGGACTATCGGGATCCCTTCTACGAAGCGCTCCTCGTACCCAACGCAACCATTAGGGTTTGAGCGAAGCCGCATCTTCGCTAAAATGGCTCTGGGAGATGAACTTGCAACAGCCACTATAGACACTGGATCTGCAAGAAGCTTTGTTAGCGAATTATTTGCAAGAGCACTTCAGAGAGAAGGCGTAAGCCTAGAAATTGAGGTCAGGCTGGGAACACAATGTTGTTTGGAACTATTGGTCATGCAGGATGTGACAGACAACTTAATTCTGGGAATGGATTTTTTGATGCGGACAGGAGCAACTTTTTCATGTGGTGGTAGCAGCATCAAGCTAAGTGAAGCAGTCGGGATGGAACACGAAAAGGATCTGGATATGTGTTCTCTGGTGCAGACTAAAGTGGAAGTTGAACAAGGTAAAAGTAACAGGAAAATTATTATAGGTGAGCAAAACGTGGAGCTCAGAAGTGAGATAGAGGAACAGGAGAAAATACAAATATTTCTGGAAGACGAATTGTGGGAATTTGGGAAGCTGCGGGATGTGTCGAATATTACCAGTCACAAAATTGTTATGAAACATGATCAGCCAATTAAGCAGCGGTATTTTCCAAAAACTCAGCAATGCTGGCTATAATAAATAAAGAAGTCGCAGAGCTTATAGAGATGGGCTGCGTTGAACTGTCGCATAGCCCGCATAGTGCACCAATAGTTCAGGTTAAGAAAAAGACAGGTCAATGGAGGCTGTGCGTAGACTATAGACAGCTAAATGCGCATTCGATAACCGATGCATACTCACTACCCAGGATACAGCATATTCTCGACAGGTTACGGAACGCGAAGGTTATCAGCAGCTAAGATTCGAAGAATGGCTATTGGCAAATACCCATGGATCCTGCAAGCAAATAGTATACAGCATTTTCTGTACCATGGAAAGGACTCTTTCAATTGCGCGTCATGCCATTTGGGTTACATTCAGCGCCGGCTACCTTTCAGAGGGCACTCGATCAGGTAATTGGTCCAGAAATGGAACCACATGCTTTTGCGTATCTGGATGACATAATTGTGATATGAGAATCATTTGAGCAGCATAGAAAAAATTTAAAGGAAGTCTTCCGCTGGCTAAAGGCCGCAAATTTCAGGTTAAATACCGAAAAGTGTGAATTTTTCAAGCAGGATCTAAAATATCTAGTACACGTTGAAAGCAAGGATGGAATTCATACGGATCCAGATAAGGTTGCGGTGATTCGAGAATTGAAGCCGCCAACAAATGTTCGGGAGATGAGACGGTTTCTAGGCGTTGCATCATGGTATCGGCGTTTTGTTCCAGACTATGCAAACATCGTTATACCTCTCACGGGTCACCTCTCACAAAAAAGGGAAAACATTGGAAGTGGAGCGAGGACCAGCAACGAGCATTCGAGACTCTAAAGGAAAAACTGACTCAGGCTTCCGTACTGGTATGTTCAGATTTCACATAGAAGTTTACGTTGCAGACGGATGCGAGCGATTATGGGCTTGGAGTAGTTTTGACACAGGAGCTCGAAGGAAATGAAAAGGTTATTGCATACGCCAGTCGACATTTAAATCAGGCCGAGCAAAATTACTCTCCAACAGAGAAAGAATGTCTAGCTATCGTTTGGGGCGTGAGGAAGATGCGACCGTATTTAGAAGGATACCAGTTTACGGTAGTGACTGATCATCTATGGCTTAAATAGCTAAATTCGATAGAAAGTCCGTCAGGAAGGATTGCAAGATGGGCGCTGGAGCTGCAACAATACACATTTGATATTAAGTACAGGAAGGGGAAATTCAACGTAATTGCAGATGTACTCTCACGACAGTCGCAGGAAAATCTACTTAGATTGGAAACAGAATCGCAAGGATGTAGTTGGTGCAACGCCAGGATGAAAGACATACGGACAAGCCCAGAGAAGAACCCAAACTACACCAAAGTGGATGGAAAACTGTACCGTCATATACCCGGAAAGACAGGCGACGAAGATTGCGCATAATGGAAATTTTGCGTACCCAAGAATCAACGAAACAGAGTCCTTGAAGAGAATCACGACAGTCCGTGCGCTGGACATATGGGAATAAGGAAGACAATTTTCCGCAATAACAATCGCTACTACTGGCCAGAAATGTGGCTGGATATCAGGAATTATATTCGAAGATGCGAATCATGTCAAAAGTTCAAACCGATGCAAGAGAAACCAGCTGGAAAGATGTTTACGCAGATCGCAGATAAACCGTGGTCAATTTTGTGTGTAGACTTTGTGGGACCACTCCCGCGCTCTAACCACGGAAATACAATGCTGGTTGTGTTTTTTTTTTCTTTTTTTTTTTTTTTTGATTCGCCATGGGAGTGTGAAATCTCATGAATACGTATAGCCCGTACTATACGCATGCACGACTTACATTCTAAAATCAGTCCGGATCAACCGGAAAAGACAGAATGCACCTACGTACAAAAACACACAACCAGTTGGCAAAGTATGTATTTCCACTAAGCACATTAATTGGCTTTTCGGCGGAACTTAAAAATGTTATACAAAAACACGCATTTATTAAGAATTTAAGAATTTGAAAAAGTAAACAACATCAAATAAGTAGTAATTTTTACATAAAACTCTAAAACAAAGAGACCAAAGTAACTATAAATAATATGAATATTAGTAAGTTTGCGGCCACTATCCAACCCAAGATCCTACGTGGAAAAGAGATTAAACTCTTAAACACCAAACCAATTCCAAATATAACGCAGATATATACGTGTACATATGTACAAACATATATGTGTATATATATACGGGTCATTATGTAATTTTGGAACACCGTGCTAATGTTATTAATTGGATATGTATTTGGGCCAACGCAGGCATAAACTTGCATGGAAAAGAGATATACTCTTGAGCAACAAACTAAGTAATTAATAAGTCAAATGAATAAGAAAAATTTAAAATTTTTTTGATTAAAAACAAACAAGTTTAAGCATACATATCATATTCGATGGTGTTTACTTCATCAAACGCAATATTATAAAGGAAAAACAACTGAAACGGTCTAGAATATATAGAATTACTTCAGCCAACATTTTAACAGAATATAACAATATAACATATATCGTAAATATAACATACATCGTAAAGGGTCATGAAGGGCAAAATTTGAAGTGCACTGGCTCAACTTAAAAAGCACAAAATGTCTAGATGCTCTTCTTGGGATGTTAAAGTTAAGAAATGAGAGAATATATTGGGAGTCAATATCACCACAAAGTAATTTATATAGGAAGGTTACATTAAGCACCATCCTTCTGCTTCTCAGGGAAGGCAGTTAAATTTGCTTAAGGTGGGTTTCATACGAAGGAAGAATAATATCTGGGTCCCAGCGATGATGACGTAAAGCAAAAAGTAAAAACTGTTTTTGAACCGATTTTTTTGCATCAATGTGGACGTTATATTGAGGGTTCCATACTACGCAAGCATATTCAAGAATAGGTGTTACGAGAGATATATATAGTAATTTAGTTGTGAAGGCATCATTGAATTCTTTCGCCCATCTTTTAATGAAACCAAGAACACCTCTAGCCTTATTTACAGTTAAATTTACGTGGAGATTGAAGCGAAGTTTTGGATCCATAATTACACCAAGATCAACAAAACTATGAACAATTTCTAAGTGGATGTTATTTATAGTGTGATTTGTACTATGAGCAGTTCTACGTGAGAAGGTCATTGATTTGCATTTTTTTAAGTTAAGGTTTAATAGGTTGAAGTTACACTAATCCACTTGTCTGTTTAAATCAGATTGTAAAAGGTGTTGTTCGTCGAGTGACTTGTAGGTAAGAAAAAGTTTCACATCGTCAGCATACATTAAGACGTTACAGTGTTTATTGCCGAGGGAAGTTCATTAATAAATAGTAAGAATAAAACCGGTCCAAGATGACTTCCTTGCGGAACACCAGATGTAACCATAATATTTTGTGAAAGAGAATTTTTATATAAAACTTTTTGAAAACGTCGCGATAAATAAGATTCTATCCAATTTAGCAATTTTACAGGAACCCCATTTAGCTTAAGTTTATTCAATAGAAGATTATGATTGACGCTGTCAAAAGCTTTGCTAAAGTCCGTATAAATAACGTCAGTCTGTTTTCCCAAAGTGAAACCTTTTATTACACGAGTTGTAAACTCCAAAAGGTTTGTTGAAGTTGATTTACCCTTTAAAAAACCATGCTGAGTGACAGAAATGGAAGATGAAACGAAGTGGGTTAGTTGTTCAGTTATGATTTTCTCAAATAATTAAAGGATTGCGCTTAATTTGGCGATGCCTCGGTAGTAAATGACATCAATTTTGGAGCCAGATTTATGAAGGGGTATAATATATGAATCTTTCCATAAAATGGGAAAATGTCCACATTGCAAGGATATATTAAATATGTTTGTTAGAGGAGCTCACAGGGTGCTAGCACATTCCTTTAGAATGCAACTCGGAATTTCATCAGGGCCAGTCGAAAAAGAGCAATTAACTTGACGAAGGTAATGCATAACAATAATTGAGTCTATTACTGGAGTTTCAAAAGAGCTAACTGGAGGTAAATAAGGATGCTCAGAACACATATTAAATGGTATGTTGGAGTAAGTTGATTTGAAGAAGCTTGCAAACATGTTGGAAATAACATTGTAACAAGACGATTCCTTTTGATTGAATCTCATAAGGGGTGGAAAGTTGGAAGCCTTACGTTTTGAATTAACAAAAGTATAGAAGAGTTTCGGATTATCATTAAATTGAGATTTGATGTTGGCTATATAAGCAGAATAACACTGTTTATATAATAGCTGGTATCTGCAACGACAAGATGAATAACAAGCAAAGTCTATATTAGAACCAGATTTTTTATATTTTTTAAATAAGCGATTTTAAATTTTTTAGTGACTTAAGTTCACTTGTTAGCCAGGGTGGACTTAAGGATTTAGAATTATTTCGCCTTGTTGGGACGCACAATAAGAAGCACCTTTGCAAAGTATCATTAAAAAACTGTACCGAGGTTTCGACGTCATAATATGAATACGGTGGTTTAATAGATAGAATCGGTGACCAGTCAGTCTGCGAGAGTAAGGCGTTGAGTTTAACATAGTATGTACTTTTGAAATTATATCTTTTTGTATTTCGCTTATCAGGTGTAGGTTTATTTTCATTTTAATTTTTTTTTTTTTTTTTTTTTTTTTTAAATAACATGCAATAACAATAGAGTTCAGCTACTACAGCTTTTTCGCACATTCCCAGCATTAATCTATTTGAAGCCACAATCCAGATATCATTGAAATGTTCCAATGCATTGAATTCAAGTGGCTCAAAATAGGTAAATGCGGGAAAAATTTACCCACCACAGAATGGGTTGGGCTCAGGGACAACACAGGACATAACAACTAACCATGCATACATAAATACAGATCTGATTAAACAATATTTTTCAATCTACTTTTGAGTTGACCTTTCGACAGACTAACATCAAAAAATGTACAGTTGTTAACAGAGGCACTCATGCGGTTTAAAGGAGCAGTAGCCATGTAATTTGTTCTACTAAATGGTAGATAAATTAAGTTGTTAGCATTTCTACTACTTCTACGGTTAGAGTTAAAGTTAATAAGAGAAAGAAATTCCGGACAATCGAATACACCGGTTATGAGTTGGTGTAAATATACGATATCCGCAGACCTCCTTCGCTCATTTAAAGATTGCATTTTTAATAGTTTTAAACGATCCTCGTAAGGAGGAAGGTTCAAAAATTCAATCCCACCTAAGCCCATAAGAGCAAACCGAACAAAACGTTTTTGGATCCTCTCTATTCGTTCAACATGCACACTATAGCTAGGTGACCAAACTTGACTTGCGTACTCCAAGTGAGGGCGCACTATTGTATAATACAACGTTGTGGTAGTTATCATGCTATTGAATTCTTTGGCCCAACGCTTTATAAATCCAAGCATTGAAGATGCTTTTTTACAAATGTAATCAATATGATTGTTGAACGATAGCTTAGAATCCATGCATATACCAAGGTCTTTGACGGCACTTACACGACTTAAAGCGGTATTTTTGATCTTATAATCAAAAGTTAAATTATTCCTTTTTCGCGAAAAGGTCATAGTTTGGCATTTATCTGGATTAAGAAACATGTTATTTTTAGAACACCAAACTTCAAAGGATTTCAGATCAGACTGGAGTAGGGCAGAATTGTTATCGGAATCTATAGTTCTGTATATTTTCATATCATCTGCGTAAATGAGCAGATGAGAGTGTTTAATGATGTGAGTTACATCATTAATTGCTAAAATAAACAGAAGTGGACCAAGGTGACTACCCTGCGGAACACCTGATTCAGCAACAAATTCAGAAGACAAAACGCCTCGGAATCGTATTTGATAAGATCGCTCCATCAAATACGATTTAATCCAGCTCACAAAATATTGTGGGAAACCCATTGTTTTGAGTTTAAACAAAATAAGATTGTGTGGTAATTTATCAAAAGCTTTACTGAAGTCAGTGTAAATACAGTCGACCTGTTTACCAGAACCGATTGAATTTAAGCAAAATGTTGTAAAATCGAGAAGATTAGACACCGTGGATCTGCCACTAACAAAACCATGCTGACGAGATGTTATGGCTTCCCCACTGAATTTTTACCCGATCGTACACAATTCGCTCAAACAGTTTTGGAATCGATGAGAGTTTAGCGATAGGCCTATAGTTGTTGACATCATTCCTGCAACCTTTTTTATAAATTGGACTGATGAAAGATTTTTTCCAGAAAATTGGAAAATAACTTTCATTAATTGATTTATTGAATAATAAAGAAAGTGGTTGACACAAAATAGAACCGCATTGTTTTAACACTGCGGCAGGAACTCCATCAGGTCCAGCACCAAAATCCTCATCGAGCGATCCAATATACTTTAAAATATCCCCTGAAGTTAAGGATATAGGGTCCAAAGAAACCTTGGGAGTACAGTTCATATATTCGAAATACTCTTCATCAGGATTAAAAGAATCTGAGCAAAAGGACTCTTTGAAAAGATTGGCAAATAAGCCACATATTATGACGGGATCGTCAGTAAATCCATCAAAAGTTCTAAACGAATTAGGGAATCCATCGGATTTATTCTTTGTATTTATGAATCCCCAAAATTTCTTTGGATCAGATAATATTCTCAGCTTAATATTATCTAAATATTCGCGATATAATGTAGCTGAGCGATTTTCAAATACCAGAAACAAACTTTTGTAAGTTTCTAGGTCATTTGAGTCTAAACTACAAACGTATTTCTTCCATGCCCTGTTTCTGTTGTTACGAAGAGTCTTTAAATCCTTTGTGTACCAGGGGTACGCAGAATTCTTCGCAATTTTGAGGCTATATGGTACGGACTGAGAAAACACAGCAAAGAGTTCCATATAAAAAAAATTAATGGAATTATCCAAATTATTTTCATTTATATATTCTAACATTACATTGAGTTTACAGCGGAGTAAATGATTCAACCTCAAAAAGTCAGCTTTTTTAAAATTGAATTCATAAACTTTGTCGATGAAATTTGAATTAACTATATTTTCTCTATCAGACTTGTACCAAATGCTCAATGGAGGATGGTATTCATCAACAGTTGTCAGAGTATGGAAGGCCCTCTTAACAATGACATTGTTACTGTCCGTAGTTAAGACCAGGTCAAGAAGTCTTTCCAGACTATTATAAATACAACTCACTTGTTGTAAGTCAGAGCATATATTATCAACAAATATATGTTCTTGCCGAGTCTTCGAATTAGATGCACAAAAATATGTTTCATCGTCAGAAGAATACCATTTTAAGTCGGGCAAATTAAAATCACCCAATAATAAAATGTCGTCATTTACGTCAAGTAAATTAATAATATAATCTATGCAATTAGCAAGGCTTGCATAGACCTCTGCACTACTCTTTGGAGGAACATACGCATTAATTGCATATACATTGGAATTACAATGTATTACTTTAACGCATATCAGTTCTATATTAATTGAGCAGGGAATATCATCAAGCGAACTGACAAAGCAGTTCCTCACTGCTAAAAGGACACCACCACCAACAGAGGAACTGCTGTCAGTGTATCTATCCTTTCTAAAAACTTAAAAACTATTGTCAAACAATTCTAAATCATTGATGCTTCCATTTAGCCACGTTTCTGTTAAAGCGATAATATCCTCAGAGCTATTCTGAGTCGACAGAAATATGTCCTGTGTCTTAGAACGCAATCCCCTTACATTTTGGTAGTAAAGGGATAGCCTATTTAGTTTTTTTGAGTCTGACGGGTAGAGTGATTCGTCTTTCTAGACTTATTTTTGGGCTTAAACTCAGTAACGAGAATATTATCGGCCCACATGGGAGAGTTAAGAACTGTTGCAAAATCTTCAGCAGCAACTGTAAGAATAAAAGAGGCGTGGGTTGGCTTATTACCTATTTTTTTGCATGAACAGGAAGAATTTGAGGTCAACAATTTATTTTGTTGGACAAACGTCAATATATTTTCTAATGATGTGTCGGGCTGTAGACGTGATATGAATACGTTTTTGGTCCTCGACACTGCCCTTAAAGTCAAATGACTATTGGGTGTAGTTGAAATCGTATTTAAACTACTACACATTGGAGAAACAGAATCAGGTGTAGCAGAAATTGTCGAATTAATATTATCTGGTGGCATTGCTGAGGGCTGCATAGCCTTGGAGGGTCTAGAAGAAGCCTTTCGACGCTTCTTATTTTTATTTTTATTTCTGTTTTTGTTGTTTCTCTGTGCCTTTGAGTTTAACGGATCTTTTTCTAATGAAACTGTCGAGGTACCAGAAGAAGTAGCGTCCATAAAAAGGGGCACAATATTATCTGGTAACGATATTTCATTAGAAACATTAGCACTGGGTGCGGCACTAACTTCGTTAAAAAAGTTTAGAATTTCTCTAAAGTTAGTATTTAACAAGTTAAGACTTTCCCCAAAAGTTTTAATTTTTGAAAAAATCGCATCTGGGGAAAGGGCTCTGCACGAAGCACAGTACCAACGAAGACCTGATCGTGGGGACAATAGGCTGTCAATACACGACTTGGAAATTCCAACACAGGAAGCATGGAACATTTGCTCACATGGGCCAGAACAACTGAACATAGGGTACAAAATATTCTGGCTTTTGCATTGCACGTTCAAAGAACAAGCAGCAATATTATCAATGGAAAAATAATCCATTGGAAATAACAAAAAAAAAAAAAAAAAAAAAAAAAAAACAAAAATTACAAAAATGTGAGCAAGGTTAAATGTAAAAGTGCTTCTAGGGTTAGTGCAGTAGAATGCAGCGAACGTAACACTTATTACAACAACAACAATAAACACGTTCACAGCGACAAAGTAAACAAACACCGCACAAAGAGGAATAGGAAAAAATAAACAGACGAGCAAGCACTGGCTACAATAACAACAAAATACGTATATAAATATTATAACGTTACACAAATATGTATATTATAAAAATTAAACAAAATACCACTAAAAAGCATGCAGACACAATTAAAAAAATTAAATTAACTATTATTATTAAACTAACACACTTTAGATATACATACTTGACGCTAAAATCACAAACAAATCAAAAGTATTCAATTATTTAAAATCACAAAGCACAAGAACAGCACAACTAACACCGAGTAGAAGACGAGATCAACTGAAAGTGCAAGTAATACTGTTCATGTGCAAGTAATACTGTTATTTCAAGAGTTGGATGATGTTCATCTTCCGGAATAGATACAGGGTTTGAGCGATTGAGATATACAGTAGCACATCTATCTACAAACACAAGGTCCAGCGTTCTATGGTTTTTATTAGAAGTATTATTGACTTGTTGAAGACACAGGTCAGATAGCTTATCTAAAAAATCATTTATCCAATTACTAGTGGAAACAGGTGTAAGAAATGAAGAATAATCTGTCGAATTCCAGGACACAAAGGGTAGGTTAAAATCGCCCAACACAATAAGAAAATCGTTATTTTTTAACATATTATGAACTTGCTCGATGGCGTTAATATGTCTTAAGTAAATTGATATGTCACAATTAGGAGGAATGTAAGAACAGGTAAGATAAGCAATGCAATTATTTAATTTAACTGAAAAGCAAATAAACTCTAGTTCACTGGTGTCGAGAATTGTTAATTCATCAGATGCAAACGAGATATGAACAGCTATCAGAACACCACCACCAATCTTATTATAACGGTCTTTACGGAAAATTTGATAATTTTTACACATTATTTCAGAATTTAGAATATTAGAGCGAAGCCAAGTCTCCGTGAAAATTATAATGTTATATTCGAAATCAAAACTGTTAATGAACATCGCAGAAAGTTTGGAATTAATACCTCTTACGTTTTGGTACACAAGTTCTAATTCAGACTTGCGATTTGTTAATCGTTTTTTGGATGAGGTTGCGGGCTATTTCGCGGGCGAGGCAAGTGTACTTCATTTACTAATCGCGGATTATTTTTGAATTTGAATTCGCGTACAATTGTATTTCGCGGCCAGAAACTTATATCAACAATAGTATTAAATAAATTTTCTGGAACTGTCAGTCTAAAGGAAGTAGTCGGACGTGCGTTAACGTATTTGAATTTATGAATAGAAATAGAAAGAGTCGATGAACATTTCAACTTTGATTTAATGAAAAAATCTATATCGTTATCTGTTGTATCAAATGCTAAGCGCGAAACGAAAATTTATTTAGTTGGAGGAATAGCAATCAAAGGTTTAGGAACAGAAATGTCAGAAGTAATTGCAATTTGTTGGACATCAGCAACAGTAGGAGCAAGAGGAGCAGCTTGTGCATACGATATTTCAGGCAAAGCGAGAGGTGGAGCTGATAATGGAAAAGGAGCAGACATAGACAAATTTGCCGAAGAAGAAAGAATAGGAGGAGGAGCATCCGTGTCCATGTCGTCAACGTTGTCTTGTTCGATAGAAGGTTGTGTTGGTGTCGTTCTTCGATAAGTTGTCAAAATGGACAGAAATAGTGCCCCTACGGAGAGCAACAGGTGACTCTCTGAAAAAGGCATTTCGCGAACGAGTTCTAGCACGATTGAGTACCAAAAGTATTAGTCACAGACAATGGAACACAGTTCTTCAGCAAGCCATTTCAGAAATATCTACAGGACCTAGGAATTCGACAACAGTTTACAGCACCCTATACACCGCAAGAGAACCCCACAGAACGAGCAAATAGAAACGTAAAAAGAATCATCGCACAACTCACTGGTAACGATTAGAAGAAATGGGACAGTCTTCTTACCTAAAGCCCTTTATGACGAACAAGCACTGGGCACAGGTAGCAGAGCGCAAACACCAGATGAAAGACACACAAGATTACAGGAAGTGTTTCAAATTGTCCGTCGGAACCTCGAACGAGCAGCTCAGGATCAGCCAAGACACTACAATCAGCGACGAAAATCTTGGAAACCGGAAGTAGGACAAGAGGTACTGGTAAAGTAACATCATCTGTCTAAAGCTATGGACTAATTTAATACTAAGCTGGCACCAAAATTCGATGGACCATATCGCGTAATGGGATTAACATCACCAGTAATAGTCCAGCTGAAGAAGGATGGAGAAGATCGATTAAGGACAGCACACATGGGCGAAGTCAAAGAATTCCATCCAAATAATAGTGAGGAAGCAGCAGCACAAGATGGAAACCAGTCAGCATCTCGGCGAGAGAATTCCCTACCATAAATGTTGTAATAATAGTTTTGATCGTGTTTGTCAGTAGAGGTAGAAGTAATTGTCGTTTAAACCTATTAATTAAAGTCCTTCCATTATGTAGAAAAAAACCAGCCAACCAACCAACTAATCAACAAACCAACCGACAACAACTTGCAAGCTAATAAGCAATATATTGATGAGCTGAACCGTATGGCAGATATGGCCGAGAATAGCCCAACGGCTGCGAAGAAGCAGTGCCTTGTAGACCTAAGAAGAGCGCTGGACGTAGAACCATCTGCGAAAATAACCACTGGTCCTTAATGGTGGTCTGCTATCCGAACCTCAGAGGGCAAAGGATGTTTGATCATCGCGACGAAGAAGGCGTCTATGGGCTTAAGCAGAGCCTTGTGCTGCAGTTCGACTCCTAAGCACTGAAGAATCCACGGGAAGATGTCGCCGGAGTAATTCGAGGCTACTTTAAAGGAGAGCACACCATCCGGAAGAGTTTCGAATTGAGTCGAAAGTTTACTGCGGACGACACGAAGCTAACCTTGGTGACTGTACCTCAGCAGACAAATGGTACCGACTGTGGAATATACCTGCTGATGTACGTGGAGAAGTTTTTCACCAGCCCGATCCTTAATTACCGGCTACCAATCACCAAAAAGGCAGAGTGAATCGACTTGGTGGCTGTACTGAAGAAGAGAGGTGAGCTGGCAACACTGGTGCAAGAGTTGGCGGGAGACGCTATTCTGATGAGTCTGAGCAGAGGACATAACAAGGTAACTGGTAATAACTGGCAACGAAAACGGTAATACCAAAGAACCTGGTAACGAAACCAAGAAGGGAACTGGCAAATGAATTTCTTAACAAATCTGGAAACGACACTGGCAACAACAACGGAGACGAGAAGGAAACTGGAAACAAATTAGGCTACGAAGCGAGAAACACCATTGTCAACGAACCCAGCGAACGAACAATTTACGAATACGATGATATATTCAGGTACCATGACGACCACGGCGATGAAACTGACCCAAAAGATACCGATCAAGGCTGGTATCGAATCCAAGTGGAGAAGGGGCCGACTGGAATCCAGCTACAAGAACCAACACCAGGACATTGCTTCCGTTTCGAGGACGTGGTGGAGTTGAACGGGCCGAAAGGGGCTTGGCTGCCAGACCATATCCGCCGCGGAATATCAGAACGAGTGGCCGATATGTATTGTACCAACCGGACGAAGATGCTGAACTTCTTGATGGGACCTTTTCGGGTGAAAGTGTTCAAGTCAGGCATAACAATGCTTCCTAGCCCCGGAAGTACAGGGGGGATGTGAGGAACTGAAATTTGGAACAAAATTAAGCCCACATAAAAGTTCAACCACAACAACAACAGCCGAAACGACAACAAGAACAACAGCCGCAACGACAACAAGAATAACAACAACAACTACAACAATAGTTTACTTCTAACAACAACAATTTTAGACAAAAACAACTAACACAACAACAATAGTTTGCTTCTAACAACAACAATTTTAAACAACAAACGCAACAACAATACTTAACTTTTAACAACAAAAACTTTAAACCAAAACACCAACAACAGCAACGGTATTTTACTTCCAACAACAACAACTTTAAACAACGCTACCAACAACAACAACAATAGTTCAATTCCAACACAAAACAACTTTAAACAACAACACACAAAACAACAACAAAAACAATAACGCCAATAGTTAACTCTATCCAACAACAACAACGACAACAACAACAGCGGGCGCATGAAGAAGAAATAGTAGCAGGCTTTGAACAATAGCAAGCCAAGCAGCAACAACAACAACAGTGGTGCAATAAAATATGTACAAACACAAAACCAAGAACAATAATAGATTTAGAAAAACATTTTTCACAATTAGAAAAACAATGCTAAACATGCGCCGAAATATGAACAATAACAAGCTCACAGCACAATAACAAGAACGTAGTCGAGCCAGAGCTTGAGACAAAGCTAAGAAGTAAACATGCGGCTTAAGGACAACAACAAGAAACTGGTGCACAGTTAGATGTGCAAAACATTTGACGAAGAATCGCACAAACAAGATCCCGTTAGTAAATGCAGCGATTTTTGTGCTATAAGAAGGGAGGCTGAAGACAGAATCGATATCTTTGATCGCTGATCGTGAAAGATAAGAAATCCCTTCCTATCCTTTATTCCGGGTTTCGAGCTTTTCTTAGCGGTTACTCTAGTAGAATTAGAATATTATTTATAAGTTCGGGTTTTGAGCTTTTCTAAGCGGTTACAATAGTAGAACTAGAATATTATTTATAAGTCCGGGTTTCGAGCTTCTCTAAGCGGTTACCCTAGTAGAACTAAAGAAAACTGTATGTTTCGGGTTTCGAGCTTTTCTAAGCGGTAACCCTAGTAGAACTAGAGAAAACTGTATTTTTTGGGTTTTGAGCTTTTCTAAACGGTTACCCTAGTAAAACTAGAGAAAACTGTATGCTTCGGGTTTTGAGCTTACCTAAGCGGTTACCCTAGTGGAACTAGAGAAAACTTCATGTTTCGGGTTCCGAGCTTTTCTAAGCGGTTACCCTAGTAGCACTAGATACATCCTGTAATCTCATAATCCCACCTAAACTCCTAAAACCCCCACTTTCACGAGTCAGCACACGGAGCGGAAAACACCGGAGGACCGAGAAAACGCAGGACATCGCAGGACATCTCAGGACATTGCAGGACAACAGGAAGATTAGTTATTATAGTCGAATAATAATATTTGAATAAAAAGAGCTAAATATTATTAATGAAAAATTAATCAAAATTGTAATTATAACATTAGTGAGAGTGAATTTAAATAAAACACAAGATATGTATTAGTTTTAAAAAAGTGCTTTTGGTCTTAAATATAGAAATATTTTTGTGCAGAACCCTGGGTATCCGGCGAGATATACCCCGGCTTAAAAACTCCGTTACAAACTTCGCTTCAATTATTACCAAAGACATGTTTACCTTCACTTTTTGTATATTTCAAAATAGTGTGCATCACAGGGGTTGGGAAAAATAGTTCAAAGCTTGAAATCTCTTCCTTAGTAATTTTTGAACAAGAATAACGAGTCAATCCTGGGACCATGTGGAAAATAATCTCCGATCGAACTCTTCCTGTTTGGAAAAGGTCATTGAAATATTTTATTTCGCCATTTTGTGATGTCAGTACCTGAGGGGGTGCAATCTCTCTTTCATTCTCACTTGCACTATCAGATGGCTCCACATATTCTAGATAATCTCCGATTTCTGTTCATTTCATTCATTTTCCTAAAAGAAACCGCAGACATATAATTTCTAAGTTTAGACACTTTTTATTTGTTCCGCGTGTATTTTACGACTGATAAAAATGTTGCAGTAAGCAAACAAGAACCACATATGTACGTTATATGATTTCTCTTTTCAGTTAACCTATAAGGAAATAGCCCGGGGATTCCCGGGTTCTGTACAAATATTCTATAATATATATAAAAATATATATATACATAAATATATATTTGACCCGAAGACCTTAAGTGTAAAAAAAGATATAAATAAATTGCTCGCAAATATATGCAGCCAACAGCCTAATGTAGCTATTGATATTTAAAATAACATAAAAGTCATAAAATATGAAAAGTATAAACCACTCATTTTCTGAAAAAATTAACTGTTTTTCGAAAATGGGTCAAATTTGACCCGAAGACCCTATAGGGTTAATAAAAAAAATCTAAGTGAAATTGATTTGTATTCCTCATTTTGGTTAAGATTTTCGTTGTTCAGTTACTTTATTTTACGTTTTACTCTTACCTATTTTATTTTTTCTAATAAAAATAAGGTGTTGTTTAATATAAGTGTATGTTCTTTGAATTCATTCCTTTTTGTACGATTTTATAGTGATGGTGGTGACCGTGGCATGCAGGATAAGTGTGTGCCTTACATGCTACAAGCCGGAGATCGATTACCACTCGCGGCAAATTTTTTTTTTCCAAAATATTTTCTGATCCGTCCCCACCTCTCTGCGATGGCAAACCTCAGATAGCAAATAATGTCATGTAAAGCTTCTTGAGAACATGAGATTTAGCCGTTCGGAGTCGGCATAAAACATGTAAATCCAGTTCTTGGTCAATTGTGTGCAAACATTTGATAACGCACATAGCACAATTGATCATAAGAAGTTTGGTCAAAGTCCTTTCAAGGGCTGAAATGGCCAATTTGTTTGTTTTGTTTTGTAGGCAAAAATTTAATAGTTTTTCAACTCACACGGTTTTCAAAAGTTTTGGAACAAATCCCTTTATTAACCATATATCGCTTGAATTTTTTACACGAATTTTTTTTTAACACGATTTTTTCGAGACGTATCTACCGTGTAAAAAAAGAGTCTATGACTTCACAACCTATTCGATCAAAAACGTAACTTGTATGGGGGCACACCCACTTGTCCAAAGCCCGGCCCAGTTTTCAAGTAGGAGGACATTACCAAATTGTAACTCCATTCTGAATTTTAATGCTCAGCGAATTTTACTTCCAAAGCTATTTAACATCAAAAATTTGGTTTGTATTGGCGGAACCCCACCCGTTTGTCTATTCACCGTCTCAGTTTTCAAGAAAAATTACATCACTAATTTGTAACTCCATTCTGTGTTGGAATTACCTGTGATTTTCACTTCATAGATATTGTGTACTTATAGTAAATTTGGCTTGTATGGGCGGAGTTACACCCCGCTTTCCAATGCCCGCCGTGCTATTTTTCTGGTCGCAAGACATGAACAAAAATTTGCTTCATACTGAGTTTAAATGTTATGAGACATTAAGTACCAAAGCTATTCGATATTAAACATTTGAATTGTGTGATTGGTTCCACGCTTGAAAAGTTTGAATGTTAAAAAAGTGTCCCGCCCCTTTCACAACACCTATAAAATGTTACCAGTAAAACAACATGTGGAAATAGAGCTCGAATACCAAATTTCGGAGCTGTGCAACATGCATTTGTAAAGCTATTCGATATCGAATATTATTTTAGCATGGGAATTGCCACGCCCCATGTTCGATCGGTACCAAACTTCACAGGAACACTCAAGAATTTGCTAGAGTTTCCCTGAAAATTTCATAACAATTGGTTTAGCGGTTTTATTAATTAATTTAAAACATTATTTTTTTATAAATATAGATCAGTGATGCACAGCGTTGGTAGAGCTTCCAACACAAGCGCACCATTTTTGTTTTAGTATGTGTGTAATAAACCAAAATTCAACATAAAAATTTGCGCATAAACGCTTACTGCGTGAAGATCAAACACAAACTGATTCAATGCTATCGTCGCAGAAGTTCGGTAGCTTCGTACACACGACTTGTCTGTGAAAGCCGAGTGGCTCCCCGAAGCTCTTGTGTGCACCTCTGATGCTGTATAATTTTTTAATTATACCCTTAACCTGAAAGGTCAGGGTATATTAACTTTGTGCAAACGTTTGAAACGCATAGAACGAAAAGTGTATTTATTCTTGATCAGCGTCACCTCGTCAGTCGACCTATCCATGTCCGTCCGTCCGTCTGTGTGTTGCCCTTAAACACAGGATAAGAAGAAGGAGTTGAGATCATTGGATGAAACTCGGTACACATGGTCACATCGGCTCAAGGATCTACACTATTGAATATTTTTGGAATCCGGACACGCCTACCTCCCAAAAACAAACAAACAAATTGGCCATTTCAGCCCTTGAAAGGACTTTGACCGAGCTTCTTATGATAAATTGTGTTGTGTGTGTTATTAAATGTTTGCACACAATTGACCGAGAACTGGACCTACATGTTTTATGCCGACTCCGAACGACTCATGTTCTCAAGAAGCTTTACATGGCATTATTTACTCTCTGAGGTTTGCCATTGTCTGCAGAGAGGTGGTGACCGATCAGAAAAATTTTTTATTGAAAAAAACTTTTCGCCGCGGCTGGGGATCGAACCCGGGCTCCAAGCATGCTAAGCCACACACTTAACCTGCATGCCACGATCACCACCTCCTGGTGATCCTACCTCCCATACAACACAAAAATTGAAAACTGCATAACTTAGCTCGTAATTAAGTTACAACAATAAAATTAGGTATGTATTTAATTTATATCAAGGCTGTCCAACCCGTGGCCCAAAAATATATAAAGGGGCCATGTATTTTTATCTGAGGAATAATTTGACAACACAACAGGAACTATTTTATTCAAGCTAGGAATCTGTGAATTGTTTGTTAAAAGTTTATTATATAAAGGCTGTGTACGAATTGATATAAATTGACTGACTAATTTAAATTATTGAAAGTTTGTCTGTAATAAAGTGCATGCCTACAATTTAGAAAATTTTCTAGTAAACTTTTCGTGGCTAAACCTGTCTACAAAGAATATAATTTGAAAAGACATTGTGTCCAAAAACATGCTTCTAAAATCGATGCATATCAAGGAATGTGTCTCACAAACCAATTAATAGTACTAAAGAAGGTCTTGCATCTCAACAAAAATTGTATAGCAAAGGTAACAACTCATTCAGAATCATTTGTGAAGGCTAGTTATGTAGTCGCAAATTTAATCGGAAAAAAATCTAAGTCATTTTCAGATGGCAGGTTTATTAAAGAATGCATGGAAAGCGTGGCAGACACAATTTGTCCAGGCAAGAAAGATGATATATCTAAAATCAGTTTATGTCATCAAACTATTGCCAGTAGAATTGACGATCTTGGAAAATTTATAGAAAAGAATTTGAAAAATAAAGCCTGTGGTTTTCAATTGTTTTCTTTGACCATGAATGAAAGTACTGATATGGCTCAGTTTGCCATTTAATGTAACTAAAAACAAGATCAACAGATTTATATGAAGTAATAAAACAATATTAAAGCGATTTCCTTGGTCAATTTCTAATATGTATATCTGGGGAAGATACGAATGGTGATCAGCAATGATTGGTAAAAAAAGAGGGGCTTGTAAAATTACTAGAAGATAATGCCATTACTGTAGAGAATTCTCGTTTGATGAAGAACCATTCCATAGTACACCAAGAAAATGTATGCGGAATATCTTAACTTATGAATCCCTAGTTAACAATTAATGCATACATTGACGCTGTACAAAAATTATATTTTCTTATAAATTGAGGGTTTCAAAGTCTTCTTTCATTTGTTTATGTTTTTTTTTTTTCATGAAATATACTTTTGGCCGGTTTGTTCACAGAGTTATAAATTTGCTTATAACGCGTTATATCTAAAACCAGATATTAAATAAAACTTCTTTATAACACTTTATAATTTTTTTAAATTTGTTCATTCAATTTTTTCTTTCGATTTGTAACGCGTTATAAACTGGCGAAATGCTTTTATAACGTGGTGAAAAAGTCAAGGCATATGTTTAAAAAGTAAATATGTTTACATTTTGTAGCGTTTTGATAGAACTGACGTTTAAATCATAGGCTATAAAACTCGTTACAAATTTAAAACACATTTTGTGGCGTTTTAGCACAACTGAATTTTATTTATAACGAGGATTAAAATTCGTTTCAATGTGATATATAACGAGTTCTAGCTGGCGAACAAACCAATTTAGTCACAAAAAGAGTTGCAGAATAAGTTTTTTACTATAACTTCGCGAACAAACGGGCCGTTAAAGTATTTAATGTAACTGCATTTCAAAAAATATAAACTAATTCATATTTATATAGCACATATATACAAACACTTTTTGTTTGTGAAGTAATGGAGTAACAGTTTCGGCAACAGTCGTACCGCATGTAAAAGTGTGGACCACTTTTTGTTTTTGAATTTGGTTGAAAAACGATAAAATTGTTTGTATTTTTTTTTCAATTCAACAATACTCAGCTCATAAGATTAATATTTATTATTCTTATGACATTCTAAAATTCTACTCGATTATTGGGTTCGCCACAAGCCAGTATAATTTTCAGATTGCTGCATTTGAATCTACGCGGAAGGTTATATAAACAGATGTTACTTACTTACTTAGATGGCGCTTAGAACCGTTGGTCGGTTTTGGCCTGGTCTAAGAATTTGCGCCAGCCTCTTTTGTCGTGCGCTTGCTGGCGCCAGTTGGAAACTCCAAGCGTTGTCAGGTTATCCAATGCCTGGTCTTTCCAACGGCGATGCGGTCTTCCTCGTCTGCGTTGGCCACCGCTGGGTACCGAATCCAATATCTTTTTCGCTGGAGCTTCGTCGTTCATTCTCTCGACATGACCTAGCCAGCGAAGCCGCTCTATTTTAATACGCTTGACTATATCGATGTCGGCATAAAGCTCATACAGCTCGTGGTTCCATCGTATTCTGTACTCGCCATTGACGCAGATTGGACCATAGATATTGCGAAGGATTTTTCTCTCGAACGCTCCCAAAGTCCTTTCATCAGAGCTGCTCAACGTCCAGGTTTGTGATGCGTAAAGTAGGACGGGCATGATATTGACTTATATAGAGCGTCAGTTTTGTTCGTCCAGAGAGAGCTCTGCTTCTCAATTGCCTACTGAGCCCAAAGGAACACCTGTTGGCAAGAGTTATCCTTCGTTTAATCTAAATACTGATATCGTTGGAGGAGTTTTTGCTGGATCCCAGGTAAACAAAGTCCTTCACTACCTCAAACGAGGTGTTGTCAACAGTCACGTGGTTTCGTAAACGCTGGGACTGTTTGTTTGTTGACACGAGATACTTCGTTTTATCTGCGTCCACTGCAAGACCCATTCGATTCGACTCTTTTTCTAGCCTGTAGAATGCTGCACTAACTTCGCGCGTATTTTGGCCAATGATGTCAATATCATCAGTATACGCCAGCAGCTTAACACTCTTATAGAAAATGGTGCCGCTGCGTCACAGGGCAGCAGCTCGGATGATCTTCTCCATGACTATATTAAAGAAGTCGCACGATAAGGAATCACCTTGTCTGAAACCTCGCTTGGTATCGAACGGAAGGGAGAAATCCTTCCCGATTTTCACTGCGCTGCTGGTGTTGTTCAGTGTCATCCTGCAAAGACGAATTAGCTTCGCAGGAATACCAAATTCAGACATGGTGGAGTATAGTTGACTCCTTATTGGACTGTCGAAGGCGGCTTTGAGCGTGAAGATCTCGTCAATGGTGAATTTTTCAGGTCTGCAGCCACACTGATAAGGTCCAATCAGTAGGTTGACGATGAGCTTCAGTCTTTCACACAATATGCTCTACAGGACCTTATATGCGATATTAAGAAGGCTTATCTCACGGCAGTTAGCGCAAATGGTGGGATCGCCTTTCTTGTGGGTTGGGCAGAGCGCACTGAAGTCCCAATCATCTGGAATGCATTCTTCCGACCATATTCTGCATAGAAGTCTGTGAAAGCATTTAAACAGAGCTTCGCCACCGGTCTTAAACAGCTCAGCCGGTAGGCCATCGGTTCCTGCGGCTTTGTTGTTTTTAAGCTGAGCTATCGCTGTTAAGACCTCGTTATAGTCGGGCAGCGGAACTTTAACGCTGTCATCCATAATTGGGGTTTCTGAGATATCATCTTCACTGGCGGGAATGTTGTCAGCGTCGCCATTTAAAAGACTAGAGAAGTGTTCCCTCCATAGCATCAGTGTACTCTGGATATCTGTCACTAGATTCCCATTCTCATCCTTGCAAGAAGAGGCTCCGGTCTTAAAACCATCGGCCAGGCGTCTTATTTGTTCGAAAACTATTCAAATCTTATTCCTGGCGCCATTCATCTCAATTTTCTCGCACTCACGCATGTCCGCCTCTCGTTTTTTCGCCTGAAAATGCGTCTCTCTTCCCTCCTCTTCTCTCGGTATCGCTCCATAACAGCACGCGTTACAACCAACTGCAGGGCGGCTTTGTAGGCGATGTCCTTCTCTGCAGTGGTGTTGCAACACTCCTGGTCGTGCCACTGGTTTCGCCGAGGGCGGTGGTAGAATATCACATCTTCGGCAGCCGTACGCATAGAGTGGGATATGTGCGTCCACTGTCCGCATATATCGTCGATCAGAGGAGCGCTTTCTTGAAGCAGGAGTGAGAGTCGAGTAGCGAAGGCTTCGGCCGTCCGTTTTGACTGTAGCTTGTCGACGTCTAGCTTTCTAGGTTTAGGATTGCGAGCATTCTTAGCTGCGCACAGACGTGTGCGAACCTTGGCTGCGACAAGATAATGATCAGAGTCTATGTTAGCACCACGGATCGTGCGTACGTCTAGTTTACTGGATGAGTGCCTTCCGTCAATCAAAACGTGATCAATTTGGTTGCATGTTTTTTGATCAGGGGACAGCCAGGTGGCCTTATGAATATTGAGATGCTTGAATCTAGTGCTACTACCGACGGAAAAATTTAGCCTTGAAGCGGATTATGGCAAGTCGTTCGTTCACAGGAGTGAATCGCAGGACATGAAGCCGTATTATCTTGTCAACTACAAATCCGCATCCAAACTCGTGCTTCTCCGCATGGCCGCTGTAGTAGATATCACAGGATGCTTGCCGTAAGCAACCCTGTCCCTTCCATCGCATTTCTTGGACTGCAGTGATATCAGAATTATATCTTTCCAAGATATCAATCAGTTTGATAGAGGCAGCATCCCAATTTAGGGTTCGGACATTCCAGGTGCATATCCGTAAATCATTATCAGTTTTTCGTTTGCGGTAGTCGTCATCAGATTTGGGGATCATTCTTTTATTTATTCTTGTACTTTTCATTGAAATGCTTTTTTTATGTGGTGGGCTGCAAACCCAACGCACAACCTTTGCTGGATGACCAAAAGAAGCCCACCGCTCAGATTCGTCGCCAAACTCTATCGGGCGGTAGTTCTTTGACGGTTTCAGTAAACACCACGCGGAGGTTTGAGTTGACTTGAGACGATATCGACATGATAATGCTGGCCTCGCCAAGTTGAGGCAGTCAGACACGTTGTCATGTGAAGATCGCCCCCTTATCTCCCTTGAATGAATAAAAAATGAATAATGAATAAAAAAGGAAAAATGAATAAAAAATTTATAATAAATAAAAAAATAATAATGAATAAAAAATTAATAATGAATAATAAATGAATACAAAATGAATAATGAATAAAAACGAATGCATGAATGCAAAATGAATAACAATTCTTTGTGAATTGCATTCTTTGTGAATAGCATTTGAATAACAAAATGAATGCATTATTCAGAATAATTACAAATGAATAATAGTAACGAATAATAAATTAATATTTTAAAATTGATTGTTAATTCGAAATTTTATTCATTGATCAATTTTGCATTCATTGAATGCATTTGTTTTTCGTTATTCACTGATTCAAGTTTTTGTAAAAGCAATAAAATTGCATGCATTCTTTAACAGCTCTGCTCAACATCAAGCCAAACATTACATTGATTTTATGATATGTATTCATCCATTTAAAAATATATTAAAAAATGTTAAATTAATTTCATGTTCTGTTTTTGTAATGAAAAAATTCATAAACTTATAAAATTAAAATTATTTGAACTTAAAAACTATATGTCTTAAATTTACTTAATTTTAAATTAAAACACCATGTCCTTTTCCGATGTGGTCCAGGGAAACAAAAAAGTTGGACATCCTTGCTTTATATCAAAACAAAGATGTCTTCGAAAAATGGGTTTCGTCTGCCCACGGATACGCCAATCTCCCATACAACCCAAAAATTAAGAACTCAATACATAAGCTTCTATTCAACCCACAGAGATAAAATTTGATACGTATGTTTTTTATAACAAAACAAAGATGTTTTTGAACAAGCCTTACAACGCACATAAGTGAAAATATTTTAATATGATAGGAGGTTTAGGGTATTCCATAGTCGGGCTAGACCGACTTTAGAGTTTTTTACTTGTTTTTCTTTAAAAAGCAACTTTTTTAGTTGATTTTTTTTTAATTTTTATTCATTCGCGGCGAACTAAAATCCTTTTGGCTTATTTTTGCGCCGAATTCAGCTAAGTTTAAAATTTGGGATACAGACTTTGGGCTTACTTCAAATCAGTTTATTCTAATTGTGCCAAAATTCGGGAAACAGGTTTCTTAAATTTTAAAATAAAAATCACACCTCGTATGTTACTCCTTCAATACCAGGAAGTATACACGGTTTCGAAATACATTCAGAGAAAGATGCAACTGACCAACTTCCGTGAGAACATCTTAGTTGAGCGGATCCCTGAAATTAATGAAAAGTATATATAAGAGTTCATTAAAATTGATGCATGCATTAAAACAAATAATATAAATAATTTAATTGCCAAATTGTGAATATCTGGACTATAATCGCTATTCAATCACTGATTTATCTATGTAATCACATTGAAATACACAAAAGAGTGACTTTTTTATTAGTTCTACTACTAAATTAAAAAAAGAAAACAAATCAACCATTTCAGAAGTTAAAAGGGCTTGGACCGAGCTTATGATAAATTGTGTTGTTAAATGCTTGTACACAATTGGTCAAGAAATGAACCTACATGTCTAATGCCGACTTCGAACGGCTGATGTTCATCTTCTCAAGAAGCTTAACATATCGCACACGATCTTCAAAAGAGACACAACTCAAAATTTTAAAATTTTCAGGAGAGGCAAAAAACTATTTCTTTTTCAAAGCAACTTCATACAAAAGAGGGACACAAAATGATTTTTTAAAAACAAAAGAGCAATCAGATTAAAACAAAATTTTAACAGTCGATGGAGATGTGCATTACGAACTGGTTTATATTAAAAAGTCAAAATTGAAAAATTTTGAGTTGTGTCTCTTTTGAAGAAGGTGTGCGATATCATTGTTTACTTTCTGAGGTTTTTATTTATCATTAACCGAAAAAAAATGTATAACTATTGAAGAAGCTTTTGGCCGATATAGGATAAAACTCGATATTCGTTGGCTCACAAGATACCCTTAGTACGCAAGACCACATAGTTAATAAGTAGTTTTTAAAGTTATTTTTATAGCTTTGGTTGTTTTTAGCAGTTTTGTTTTTTAAATTTAAGATTTTTGCTATATGTACTTATTTAAATATAGTTATTGACATATTTACTTTGTTCAAATTAAAGATCACACAAAAAACGATAAGATTACGGATTTCAACCAATCAGAGCACATTTTGTTTTTTTTTTTAAATTTTATTCGCGAAGGGGGAACCTTCAAAAGGCCCCATTCATGCAGATGGGAGTGTGCGATTTTTACGCACTAAGCCTTACCTCCGTATTGAATCTTCGACCCAGTTTGACTTCCGTGGAACCGCTGTAAGGCATAACTTCGCGGGATGAGGGAACAGCACTAAGCTGAAATCTGAAGGACTAACTTTGTCTGTCGGGGAACTGTCAAGTTAAGAGCCTAAATTTTCTCCTTAACTTGATGCCGACTCTGGCTCGGGGAGAACCCTTAACTTTGTATATAATTGCCTATCTCACGCAGACCTATTTTGCAAACGCTCGACTCATCGTAGTTCATCGATTATGCGTTTGGACAAAGAGCTTACCACTGACCAGTTGGTTTCGCTTCTCAAGATGAGGTTCACCAAGTTTTGGGGTGTTACCACTTCGCCGAGACGGACTGAAGCATCAGTTCTTGCTTCGTTGAACTAAGGGCACTTGAAGAGGACGTGTGCAGTGTCTTCTACTATGCTACCAGCGCAATGAGTGCAATAGGGGCACTTGCATACTTGAATTTATGCAGGTATGCTCTAAAGCAACTGTGCACTCTCAGAATTTGGGTGAGGTTGAAGTACTATCACTGAACCGTGACTTCTACCACACCACACGGACAGGTAAGAGATGAGGTGATGGGTCCAGCGCCCTTTTCCGATCCATCCCAACGTACCTGTCACTGTGTCATACAACTTTCTCGAGCCAGTATTTTACGAGAGGATGCGCTTTTGCTACTAGCTCCTGGTTGGGCTTTTTCGACCAAGAAGTCAATTGGGATCGAGTTATAGCATAAACATAATTGGAGACGCAGTCGACAGGCAGCAAATGTCATTGTATAGAACGCATGTTTTCTTATGTAGTTGCACAATTTCATGGCAACATGGCAGCACGACAGCAGGGCTTCAGCAGCATTTGCCGCCAACATAGATCTATTTCTATTTTTCTGGTGACAAATTTTTTTTCAATTTTCGGTGATATTCCAAACTTGAAAGTGTGTTTTTTCGAAAAAAATATTGACTTTAAAAATTCATAAAAAACCGAAAAAAAATAAAAAGCTCGTGTCATACGACAGCAAATCAAGTTTAAAAATATACAAAATAAAAAATGTTGTCAAAAAATGAACCCGCTAGTGCCGCAACCAGTACGAAAAACATGGTTTCGAGATAAACGCGTTCAAAGTTTGTGAACAAAGAAAAATGCAAAGAAATATAAAAATGCGCTCTCACTAATCCGGTTGCAACTTTTGAACCCGTAAGAATTTTTCCTTGAAATTTGTTTTAGAATCTTAAGAATATTTACTGAAATACAAAATTATAAAAAAAAACGATTCAAGAAAATGGCCAATGTCATGTCCCCCCTTAAAATTGATGTAGACAAGCTGCTCGTTGTTGTCGCTATGAAAAAATCAAGAATTTGAAGTCGGGCTGCCGACGACAAGTTGCAGTCGTGAAGCTTGTAGACTGTGACTCTGATTGTGCTTATGCTATTAGCGAGCACCAGAGCTGCATCCTCAGATATTGTTCTAAAAGCGCAGCACACTCTTAGAGCGCCTAGTCTATACAGCGACTCTTCTCCTCGGCGGTAGGACTTTACCTTAATCGCTGTGGCCCAGACCGTTGATGCGTACATCAAAATCAATTGCACGACGTTAAGAAGAAGAGTCCTGCGATCTTGCTTTGATCCTCATGTGTTTGGCAACATTCTTGCTAACGCCAGGCATGAAGTGGGTGCTTTCCTGTGAGCATGCTCTAGGTGCTGTTTGAAACAGAGTCGAGAGCCGATCAGCACGCCTAGGTACTTAATAAATGGTTTTAAGTGTACCTCCGTCCCGCGCACGTTTAAAACTGCTTTTTCGTAATTTTTTCAACTATTGATAAGCACCGCCTCCGTCTTGTGCTCGGCTAAACTAAGCCCAGCTGACTTTAGCCAGTCGAAGATAGTGCTGATAGCAACACTACTATGGGCCTCCACTTCTTCTAGATGTTTGGCTGTTACCACAACCGCTAATTCATCCGCGAATCCGACGATCTTCACACCTGTAGGTACCTCGAGCCTTAGAACACCATCATACATTACGTTCCACAGAAGGGGTCCTATGGAACGCCGCAAGAGGCTTTGTACGTCGTTGCGCCGCTATCAGTCGAATATTGCAGCACTCTCTCATCGAAATAATTTGCAATAACTTTCGTGAGGTAGCTTGACACTCTAAACTCACTAAGAGCTTTCAAAATATTACTTCAGTTAGCTGAGTTGAAAGCATTGCGTATATCTAGCGTTGCTACAAGGCAATATTGTTTTAATCATATCAATATCATGAAAGAACATTTTGTGCTCGATGATTGAAGGTAATATTTTAGTTTTTGCTATAATTAAAAGAATGCAAAAAGTTTTACCTCAATCGGACTTAACGTTTTTTCTGATCTTTGTCACCATTTTAAACAATGTTGTTTTTAAAAATAAGAAATGTGTAAGTGTGCTATTTTTAAGACGTTTTTGGCCGTTTTGAACTTAAATTTGGTTATTTAGTTTGAACTCCTAGAGAGTTTCATCTCTATACCTTGATTTCTCCGCGCATCCCTTTCATTAAAAAAGAATTACATTCTATATATTCTTTAACTTACAAGGAAAGGTCCCCAGGTGACAGTCTCCGATTTGAATGATTTTCGGATATGTGATAGAAGACAAAAATCAAAGGTCGACGTATATTTTATACGCGCTCAATCGATGGTTTAGGGTTTCAAACTCGCGTTCAAAAATCAGCGAAAATTTCGTTTTTTTGCTATAACTTTGCTAAATTTAAATTTTTAATTATTAAAAATATAAAAATTAAAAAAAATTTGTAATATTGTTGTAATTTGTAGTAATATTTAGTCGATATCAACAAAGTATGTTGACACAATTATTTCATATTAATTTTTGTTGGATTTAAGGCAATTTGTAAACTTACCTTTTTTTGTTTTTTTAAATTTTTTTACTATTTATAATAAAATTTTTGTTTTATTGAAATGCATTTATTTTCCACAAAGAAAAATTTTCATTACATTAAAAGGGTACCAATATGGGTACCATAAATTTTATTTTTTTATGGCCTTTTCTCATGTTTAAATATTTTATCGAAAAAGTTTACATTTCATAGGGCTTCCGTACAAAAAAGTGCTTATTTTTAAAGTCTCATCGCACCAGTAAACAATAGTTTTAATCATCCAAAGTAGCAAATATGGACATTTTTACGATATGCAAAAGAAATGGAATGCATTTTCTCATATTTCTTTAAAAAAATTTTTTATTTTTAGCAGGAAAAATCATAAAAATCTTCTTCTAATTTCAAAAACTCAACTTTGTGAATGAATAGCTCATCAGATATGAAAATAATATTGTTTATTTAAATATTATAATAAAAGACATTAATTTTAAAATACATCCACGTCCTTCAAAGTGGATTTCGGCTTAAAATGTGTAAGTGTGCTATTTGCCGAAATAAATTTTATAAATAAATAATAAATATTATTATAAATAAATAAATAAAAATAAAGAAAAAACATAGCCATTTCGCTGATTTTTCCATGCAAAGTGCCAAAACTGGCGATTTTTTCAAATGTTTGTATGGGGAACCCCACAGGGGGGTTCCAGAGGGTGTGCTACTGGCATGGGGTGGGTCAAGCCTCCAAAGTTAGTGGGCAAATTTTGCGCGAATAGAATGAAATAACGTCAAAAATCACGCTGTGTCAATTTGACCCAAAAATACTTATAAGGGAAATATTTTGTATAGGCCAAATTTGACATGTGTGGACATATTTCATGTCAAATTCATATACGATTTTTACGAGTTTTTTTTTGGATCAAATTGACCCAAAATTCGCTTGAAGGTTAAAAATCGCTCAATGCTCTGTGAAAATCGTATTCTAGGGATCAAAATAAGATACTTTGCCGAAGGAACCATACCTCTGAAACGAATTCTGATGTCCCCCAATTTGGGTCGAACTTTTGGGTAGGGGCAAATTTTGAAAAATCCCACTTTGACCCATTTAGAGTGCTCCAATCGAGTCCAAATGTATGACCGACCCCCACTAACTTTGGAGGCTTGACCCACCCCATGCCAGTAGCACACCCTCTGGAATCCCCCTGTGGGGTTCCCCATAAAAACATTTGAAAAAATCGCCAGTTTTGGCACTTTGCATGGAAAAATCAGCGAAATGGCTATGTTTTTTCTTTATTTTTATTTATTTATTTATAATAATATTTATTATTTATTTATAATAATATCTATTTTTTCCCTTTTGAAATTTATATAGTCAGAACATATGTAAATGAAAAAATTAATTTCAGTTAGTTATAGTAAAGAAACTAAAAAAATTATTGTTTGAAGTCTTTTTTACTTTCAAGTCTGGGCAATTTCGCACGGCTCTCTAATGTCGTCGCCATAACAGCCTCTTAATTTTCCGGTATAACCCGTTTGGAAACGCTAGCTAGCAATTGAACATGTCGTTCCGTTCCTTGTATGTGTGATGGAATTTTTGGATCATTAAACGGTGGATCATCTTGATTTAAATATTCTTTCAATGTATCGTACGGAATGCTTCGCGTGAATGGTGGTTCAAATACGTTATTAATGTCATTCATATTGATCATTTCTGTGTAACTTGTGCAATTAAACTTTATATCTGGTTTTTATAAGCTCTAAGTTGCGTTAGGTTGTCAACATCTGTTCGATAGCGTAGAATTATGTTGATAGCACAGTCGCGCTTTTCTTTGCTATCATCAAACAACATTGATAACAAGATATTTTCGAATGCGCATAATATGAATTATATGTAATTACTTGATTGACAATTTGGCGTAAACGAGGTTCTAGAAATCGTGACCAACTTATGAAGTTGAAAAATAATGCACTGCCGTACACGACAGAGCTGTAATACTTGATATTGAAGTTCATTGGCACATAACATTTAATTATAAATTCAACCAGAATTCTTAAATTTGCATCTGGATTTTCCGTTGTCACATATAATGGTAATAATCTAGCGGCCTTGGTGAGCCACCGAGAATGTACAATTTTCCCTGGTTTGATGTTAGCCAGATCCACCGAAACCACGCCGCTAGAAATTGCATGGGCCATGTCGTATAAGTACTTCGAATCGGTGGAAAATTCAATTTTTTTCTGGAGCGGGGGCATATTTTGCAACTCAATTTTCTGGAAGCCGTCCACCACCTGAAAATGTATAATAATAAAATAATTAAAAATGGTTGACAATTATAATAAATGAGTGATAGCAATAACTTACCGGAAGAGTTTCACAAGTTTCGATTTGACGGCTCAGCTTTTCGGTTGCCGATCGTGGTCCACTGCTGGTTGATTTATTCAAAGCTTCCAACAAATGCCGAAACGGAAGTTCGTTGAAGTGTAGAAAGCAAACGAACCAATGCAATGGTATTTTTAACAGCAATTCGAATCGTCGTATAATTCCATCGTGTGGGCCAGTATTTTTTGGCTCACCGTCAGTGCATATTCCAATTAATACATCCAGTGATATATTTTTATCGTTGAAAAAATCATTGAATTTGGTTGTTTTGTATTGAACGGTTTCATGTTCTAGTCTTACGTAACCAATCAATTCAGAATTGGGTTCTCTCAAAATAACAAGATGAGGTTCTTTTACCATCCTAGTATGATACTTCTCACCAACTTGAGCTGTCGTTATAGTATCATCTTTTCTGTCATCGAATGAAAACGCTAACAAATTGGTATGATCTAACCGTTTGCGAACCACTTCTTGTCTGCATTTCTATTTTGACGTAGAATTACGTCTTACAGCGCGGTTTGTATGGAGCCGTTTTAACAGATTTTTTGAAGGTCATGCAACGTTTTTGGCTAATACTTTAGGGCAGTGATGTTCAGCTTATCGGCTCGCGCTGCCAGCTTCGTGCTAGCAGCAGCTCATCACATAAAACAATAACAAAGAAGCGTGTACGTAAATTTGTATTCGACAACAGTGCACAGTGGACAAGAGCGAAAATATGCGGCTTATAGTTTTGCAGATTCATAAAATTAGTGCAAAACTTATGTTATACCAGGTAACATGCTTGGAATAATTTATTTTTATTATAATTTTATTAATATTACTTATTATTATTATTACTATTATTTCTTATTATTATTATTTGTTATTACTTATTAAAATTTAATCAAAATTGTTTTCTATAGTTCTTTAAATAGCTGAGTAGTATATTTGGGAAAACAAAGTGTTAAATAAGTGTTAAAGCTAAACGCTTTTTGTATATTAAACTTTCTGATGACATTGAATAAGTTATATGAAAAAAATTTATCAGTAAAATATATTTAAAAAATTTTGAATGAAGTTCCCACTCAATTCAAACACTTTTTGTAAAAAAGTTGGAAGCCAAATTTGATTGAAAAAATCTTGCAAAAGATTGTATTTATTTTTAAAATTTTAAAATCGTTTTTATAAATATTCTGGATTGAATAACACCAATTTAACAACTTCAAATGTTAGCACAGCTCTTAACACTTTAATTTTTACAATATACTCTCTTTAATTTTATTTAAAACTTATGTCAATTAGCAAAATTTTATCTTACGCACTTATGTCAACACACATCAAACTGACTTTCCATATTTAAATAATAATATTAAATCGAACTAATTTCAACGAAATCTATTGCGCAGCTGCATGGTCTGAACTCCTGAGAAATAACAAAATTTCCTCTGTACTTGATTGGTATCGAATTCAACAACCAAGTCTTAAAACTGCTCCACTGTTAGGAAAACAAATACACATAAACATCCCAGCAAGAAATAAAGGGTGTCCCAACAAGAACGCAATTTTTAAATTTAATATAAAACACAGATATTTAAAAAAAAAATTGTGAAACTTTATTATATCGTCAAGTAGACAGAATGAGGTTATGTATGGAACAATATATAGTGCAGATGGCCGCCGCGGCTTTGCTGGCATGCACGCGATCTTTAAATGAAATTTTCAATGACCGTTTTGCATAAATGCTGCGGTATTTCATTAATAGAGCGTCCAATATCCTCTTTTAAGGCTCGAGTCGTCGTCGGCTTATTCGCGTAAACCATCGACTTCAAAAAACCCCAAAGAAAAAAATCTAATGGTGTTAAATCGCACGATCTAGGCGGCCACTTCTGATTTCCAAAACGCGAAATAACACGACCGGGAAATGACTGATGCAGCAAATGAATTATTTCTCTGGCTGTATGACATGTGGCGCCGTCTTGTTGGAACCACATGCCCTCCACATTCATTTCTTCAATTCTAGGCAAGAAAAAACTGGTTATCATTTCACGATACTGAACACCATTGACTGTTTGCGCTTGACCTGCCTCATTTTCATAAAAAAAGGTCCAATGATTCCTCCAGCCCAAAAACCACACCACACAGTGACACGTTGAGGATGCATTTGCTTCTCGTGAATCACTCGAGGATTTTCCTCACCCCAAATGCGACAATTCTGCCTTTTGACGAAACTATCAAGATGGAAATGGGCCTCGTCACTGAAGATGATTTAAGCGGCAAAATCAGCATCTTCATGTTGTCTCTCCAATACCCAATTAACGAACTCCCTTCGCTGTCCATGGTCAGCTGGCTTCAGTTCCTGAGTCAATTGAACTTTGTATGCATGAAGATGCAAATGTTTCGTCAAAATTCGCTGCATAGTGGATTTGGAGACACTTATTTATTGAGCTCGGTGTTGAATTGAGGTGGATGGAGTTTGAGCGACATCATCACGTACAGCTGCGACATTTTCGGTCGATCGACCTGGTCGAAGGCGCGTTGTTGTCTTTGCATCACTAACAGATCCAGTTTCGGCAAATTTATCCATTAATCGCTTTACAGTTGACTCTTTTGGAGCATTATTGTGACCCCAAATTGAATCGCAATTTGCGAACTGTAGCCGCAAAACTTTCACCATTTTGGAAAAACAATTTCACAATGAGAATGCGTTGTTCATTCGTGTAGCGCTCCATTTTTACTAACCTCGTACCTTCTACTAGCAAACAGTAACAATTGTTCAAATGTCAAATAATGACACTTCCAGTGTACACATTTAAAAATTGCGTTCTTGTTGGGAAACCCTTTATAAACTGTAACCGAGTACATGAATTTGATAACTTATGCTTATATAGGCGTTTACATGAAGCATAATGCTTTCTTTAATTTATTGTGCAGCTGAATTGTCTGCACATTTCAAAAATAATCCTTTTTCCTGTTTACATGCTTAAACTGCCTTAAACTTAACATGTTGCAATTAACTATATTTTAGGAAAAAGGTTATTGTTAAACTAAAAAGTTTCAATATGAATGCATTTTGTATAACAGCTGACTACATTGAAATAAATTTCTGACTGGGTTTTTTGTTCAAATAAAACATACACACAGCGAGCTCGCCGTGCACGCGGTCAGCTCGTAAGTGCAGAAAGCTCGCAGGAGCTGAGTTGAACATCACTACTTTAAGGTATACCTACAGCCTTTAATACTTATCGTTCAAAGATAATATTTATACTTAAATATCAGATACTTGAATGAATATCTAATTTTGGATGTTGTCATTATTATATGAAAGTCAGAAAAAAAATAGTAAAATATAAGAAGAAAAATGCATGTTCTTATATGAGAAAGTCGATCATCAGCTGCTTATAATGTACCTGCTGTGCCAGCTACTTTCTTTGTTTTTGTTTCGTTGTTTATGGTTGTATTGTTTTTATTTTGCACGAACTGATTGGTTCGTATTAGAGCTTCAGCTTCAGAATGATTCTATGGCCAATCGGATGCTGTGGGATTATCTGAGGTCACAGGTGGGTCATTGGCACATTTATGGGTTCCATGTAACATTTGGACCAAAATGAATGATTCTATGGCCAATCGGATGCAGTGGGATTATCTGAGGTCACAGGTGGGTCATTGGCACATTTATGGGTTCCATGGAACATTTGGACCAAAATGGATGATTCTATGGCCAATCGGATGCAGTGGGATTATCTGAGGTCACAGGTGGGTCATTGGCAATTTTATGGGTTCCATTGAACATTTGGACCAAAATGAATGATTCTATGGCCAATCGGATGCAGTGGGATTATCTGAGGTCACAGGCGGGTCAATGGCACTTTTATGGGTTCCATGGAATATTTGGACCAAAATGGATGATTCTATGGCCAATCGGATGCAGTGGGATTATCTGAGGTCACAGGTGGGTCATTGGTACTTTGATGGGTTCCATGGAACATTTGGACCAAAATGGATAATTCTATGGCCAATCGGATGCAGTGGGTTGATATTATCTGAGGTCACAGGTGGGTCATTGGCACATTTCTGGGTTCCATGGAACATTTGGACCAAAATGGATGATTCTATGGCCAATCGGATGCAGTGGGATTATCTGAGGTCACAGGTGGGTCAATGGCACTATTAAGGGTTCCATGGAATATTTGGACCAAAATGGATGATTCTATGGCCAATCGGATGCAGTGGGATTATCTGAGGTCACAGGTGGGTCATTGGCACATTTATGGCTTCCATGGAACATTTGGACCAAAATGGATGATTCTATGGCCAATTGGATTCAGTGGGATTATCTGAGGTCACAGGTGGGTCGTTGGTACTTTGATGGGTTCCATGGAACATTTGGACCAAAATGGATAGTTCTATGGCCAATCGGATGCAGTGGGTTGGGATTATCTGAGGTCACAGGTTGGTCATTGGCACATTTCTGGGTTCCATGGAACATTTGGACCAAAATGGATGATTCTATGGCCAATCGGATGCAGTGGGATTATCTGAGGTCACAGGTGGGTCAATGGCACTTTTATGGGTTCCATGGAATATTTGGACCAAAATGGATGATTCTATGGCCAATTGGATGCAGTGGGATTATCTGAGGTCACAGGTGGGTCATTGGCACATTTATGGGTTCCATGGAACATTTGGACCAAAATGGATGATTCTATGGCCAATTGGATTCAGTGGGATTATCTGAGGTCACAGGTGGGTCATTGGTACTTTGATGGGTTCCATGGAACATTTGGACCAAAATGGATAATTCTATGGCCAATCGGATGCAGTGGGTTGGGATTATCTGAGGTCACAGGTGGGTCATTGGCACTTATATGGGTTCCATGGAACATTTGGACCAAAATGGATGATTCTATGGCCAATCGGATGCAGTGGGATTATCTGAGGTCACAGGTGGGTCAATGGCACTATTAAGGGTTCCATGGAATATTTGGACCAAAATGGATGATTCTATGGCCAATCGGATGCAGTGGGATTATCTGAGGTCACATGTGGGTCATTGGCACATTTATGGCTTCCATGGAACATTTGGACCAAAATGGATGATTCTATGGCCATCGGATTCAGTGGGATTATCTGAGGTCACAGGTGGGTCATTGGTACTTTGATGGGTTCCATGGAACATTTGGACCAAAATGGATAATTCTATGGCCAATCGGATGCAGTGGGTTGGGATTATCTGAGGTCACAGGTTGGTCATTGGCACATTTCTGGGTTCCATGGAACATTTGGACCAAAATGGATGATTCTATGGCCAATCGGATGCAGTGGGATTATCTGAGGTCACAGGTGGGTCAATGGCACTTTTATGGGTTCCATGGAATATTTGGACCAAAATGGATGATTCTATGGCCAATTGGATGCAGAGGGATTATCTGAGGTCACAGGTGGGTCATTGGCACATTTATGGGTTCCATGGAACATTTGGACCAAAATGGATGATTCTATGGCCAATTGGATTCAGTGGGATTATCTGAGGTCACAGGTGGGTCATTGGTACTTTGATGGGTTCCATGGAACATTTGGACCAAAATGGATAATTCTATGGCCAATCGGATGCAGTGGGTTGGGATTATCTGAGGTCACAGGTGGGTCATTGGCACATTTCTGGGTTCCATGGAACATTTGGACCAAAATGGATTATTCTATGGCCAATCGGATGCAGTGGGATTATCTGAGGTCACAGGTGGGTCAATGGCACTTTTATGGGTTCCATGGAACATTTGGACCAAAATGGATGATTCTATGGCCAATCGGATGCAGTGGGTTGGGATTATCTGAGGTCACAGGTGGGTCATTGGCACATTTCTGGGTTCCATGGAACATTTGGACCAAAATGGATGATTCTATGGCCAATCGGATGCAGTGGGATTAAATGAGGTCACAAGTGGGTCAATGGCACTTTTATGGGTTCCATGGAACATTTGGACCAAAATGGATGATTCTATGGCCAATCGGATGCAGGGGGATTATCTGAGGTCACAGGCGGGTAGTTGGAACTTTTATGGGTTCCATGGAACATTTGGACCAAAATGGATGATTCTATGGCCAATCGGATGCAGTGGGATTATCTGAGGTCACAGGTGGGTCAATGGCACTTTTATAGGTTCCATGGAACATTTGGACTAAAATGGATGATTCTATGGCCAATCGGATGCAGGGGGATTATCTGAGGTCACAGGTGAGTCATTGGCCCATTTATGGGTTCCATGGAATATTTGGACCAAAATGGATGATTCTATGGCCAATCGGATGCAGTGGGATTATATGAGGTCACAGGTGGGTCATTGGCACTTTTATGGGTTCCATGGAACATTTGGACCAAAATGGATGATTCTATGGCCAATCGGATGCAGTGAGATTACCTGATGTCACAGGTGGGTCATTGGCACATTTATGGGTTCCATGGAACATTTGGACCAAAATGGATGATTCTATGGCCAATCGGATGCAGTGGGATTATCTGAGGTCACAGGTGGGTCATTGGCACTTTTATGGGTTCCATGGAACATTTGGACCAAAATGGATGATTCTATGGCCAATCGGATTCAGTGGGATTATCTGAGGTCACAGGTGGGTCATTGGTATTTTGATGGGTTCCATTGAACATTTGGACCAAAATTGATGATTCTATGGCCAATCGGATGCAGTGGGATTATCTGAGGTCACAGGTGGGTCATTGGCAGTTTTATAGGTTTCATTGAACATTTGGACCAAAATGAATGATTCTATGGCCAATCGGATGCAGTGGGATTATATGAGGTCACAGGTGGGTCATTGGCACTTTTATGGGTTCCATGGAACATTTGGACCAAAATGGATGATTCTATGGCCAATCGGATGCAGTGGGATAATCTGAGGTCACAGGTGGGTCAGTGGCACATATATAGGTTCCATGGAACATTTGGAGCAAAATGGATGATTCTATGGCCAATCGGATGCAGTGGGATTATCTGAGGTCACAGGTGGGTCATTGGCACATTTATAGGTTCCATGGAACATTTGGACCAAAATGGATGATTCTATGGCCAATCGGATGCAGTGGGATTATCTGAGGTCACAGGTGGGTCAGTGGCACGTATATGGGTTCCATGGAATATTTGGACCAAAATGGATGATTCTATGGCCAATCGGATGCAGTGGGATTATCTGAGGTCACAGGTGGGTCATTGGCACATTTATGGGTTCCATGGAACATTTGGACCAAAATGGATGATTCTATGGCCAATCGGATGCAGTAGGATTATCTGAGGTCACAGGTGGGTCATTGGTACTTTGATGGGTTCCATGGAACATTTGGACCAAAATGGATGATTCTATGGCCATTCGGATGCAGTGGGATTATCTGAGGTCACAGGTGGGTCATTGGCACTTTTATGGGTTCCATTGAACATTTGGACCAAAATGAATGATTCTATGGCCAATCGGATGCAGTGGGATTATCTGAGGTCACAGGCGGGTCATTGGTACTTTGATGGGTTCCATGGAATATTTGGACCAAAATGGATGATTCTATGGCCAATCGGATGCAGTGGGATTATCTGAGGTCACAGGTGGGTCATTGGTACTTTGATGGGTTCCATGGAACATTTGGACCAAAATGGATAATTCTATGGCCAATCGGATGCAGTGGGTTGGGATTATCTGAGGTCACAGGTGGGTCATTGGCACATTTCTGGGTTCCATGGAACATTTGGACCAAAATGGATGATTCATGGCCAATCGGATGCAGTGGGATTATCTGAGGTCACAGGTGGGTCATTGGCATTTTTTTGTGTGCCATGGAATATTAGGACCAAAATGGATGATTCTATGGCCAATCGGATGCAGTGGGATTATCTGAGGTCACAGGTGGGTCATTGGCACATTTATGGGTTCCATGGAACATTTGGACCAAAATGGATGATTCTATGGCCAATTGGATGCAGTGAGATTATCTGAGGTCACAGGTGGGTCATTGGCACTTTTATAGGTTCCATGGAACATTTAGACCAAAATAGATGATTCTATGGCCAATCGGATGCAGTAGTGGGTTTATCTGAGGTCACAGGTGGGTCATTGGCACTTTTATAGGTTCCATGGAACATTTAGACCAAAATAGATGATTCTATGGCCAATCGGATGCAGTGGGTTTATCTGAGGTCACAGGTGGGTCATTGGCACTTTTATGAGTTCCATGGAACATTTGGACCAAAATAGATGATTCTATGGCCAATCGGATGCAGTGGGATTATCTGATGTCACAGATGGGTCATTGGCATTTTTATGGGTTTCATGGAACATTTGAACTAGAATGGATGATTCTATGGCCAATCGGATGCAGTGGGATTATCTGAGGTCACAGGTGGGTCATTGACACTTTTATGGGTTCCATGGAACATTTGGACCAAAATGGATGATTCTATGGCCATTTGGATGCAATGGGTTTATCTGAGGTCACAAGTGGGTCATTGGCACTTTCACGTGATTACGAACTTCACGTGTAGTTCGTGAATAAGAAACACGTGTTATCACTTGATTTTTTTAAAGACACGTGAACACGTGTAACACGTGCTTACGTGAAACTGGAAGTTCTAGTTCGTATTGGTAGCATTGTAAGCATTGGTTCGCATTGGGTTTATTTATGCACTACTGTTCTAGTTTGCTTAGTGTTCTTTTTTGAAATCAGAGGTCATGAACCTCTTTTCAAATCAGTCAATGATCTCGAACTGTTAAATTTAACGAAATGGGTCTGTGATCCGGTTAGTTTAACTTTTATGAAAAAAAACGAGTTGGATCATATTTCATTTATGCTTTTACCCAATACTTACTTTCTTACTTAGATGGCGCTTACAACCGTTGGTCGGTTTTGGCCTGGTCTAAGAATTTGCGCCAGCCTCTTTTGTCGTGCGCTTGCTGGCGCCAGTTGGAAACTCCAAGCGTTGTCAGGTTATCCAATGCCTGGTCTTTCCAACGGAGATGCGGTCTTCCTCGTCTGCGCTGACCACCGCTGGGTACCGAATCCAATATCTTTTTCGCTGGAGCTTCGTCGTTCATTCTCTCGACATGGCCTAGCCAGCGAAGCCGCTCAATTTTAATACGCTTGACTATATCGATGTCGGCATATAGCTCATACAGCTCATGGTTCCATCGTATTCTGTACTCGCCATTGACGTAGATTGGACCATAGATATTGCGAAGGATTTTTCTCTTGAACGCTCCCAAAGTCCTTTCATCAGAGCTGCTCAACGTCCAGGTTTGTGATGCGTATAGTAGGACGGGCATGATTATTGACTTATAGAGCGTCAGTTTTGTTCGTCGAGAGAGAGCTCTGCTTCTCAATTGCCTACTGAGCCCAAAGTAACACCTGTTGGCAAGAGTTATCCTTCGTTTAATCTCAATACTGATATCGTTGGAGGAGTTAATGCTGGATCCCAGGTAAACAAAGTCCTTCACTACCTCAAAGGAGGTGTTGTCAACAGTGACGTGGTTTCCAAGACGCTGGGACTGTTTGTTTGTTGACACAAGATACTTCGTTTTATCTGCGTTCACTGCAAGACCCATTCGACTCGACTCTTTTTCTAGCCTGGAGAATGCTGCACTGACTTCGCGCGCATTTTCACCAATGATGTCAATATCATCAGCATACGCCAGCAGCATAACACTCTTATAGAAAATTGTGCCGCTGCGTCTCAGGACAGCAGCTCGGATGATCTTCTCCATGACTTTATTAAAAAAGTCGCACGATAAGGAATCACCTTGTCTGAAACCTTGCTTGGTATCGAACGGAAGGGAGAGGTCCTTCCCGATTTTCACTGCACTGCTGGTGTTGTTCAGTGTCATCCTGCAAAGACGTATTAGCTTCGCAGGAATACCAAATTCAGACATGATGGCATATAGGTGACTCCTTATTGGACTGTCGAAGGCGGCTTTGAAATCGACAAAAATATGGTGTGTGTCGATTTGTTTTTCGAGGGTCTTTTCCAAGATTTATCGGAGCGTGAAGATCTGGTTGATGGTGGACTTTCCAGGTCTGAAGCCACACTGATAAGGTCCAATCAGTTGGTTAACGATGGGCTTCAGTCTTTCACACAATACGCTCGACAGGACCTTATATGCGATATTAAGAAGGCTTATCCCACGGTAGCTGGCGCAAATGGTGGGATCGCCTTTCTTGTGGATTGGGCAGAGCACGCTGAGGTTCCAATCATTTGGAATGCATTCTTCCGACCATATTCTGCATAGAAGTCTGTGAATGCATTTAAACAGAGCTTCGCCACCGGTCTTAAACAGCTCAGCCGGCAGGCCATCGGCTCCTGCGGCTTTGTTGTTTTTAAGCTGAGCTATAGCTGTTAAGACCTCGTTATAGTCGGGCAGCGGAACTTTAACGCTGTCATCCATAATTGGGGTTTCCGGGATATCATCTCCACTGGCGGGATTGTTGTCAGCGTCGCCATTTAAAAGTCTAGAGAAGTGCTCTCTCCATAACATCAGTGTACTCTGGATATCTGTCACTAGATTCCCATTCTCGTCCTTGCAGGAAGAGGCTCCGGTCTTAAACCATCGGCCACGCGTCTTATTTTTTCGAAAAATTTTCGAGTCTCATTCCTGTCGCCATGCATCTCAATTTTCTCTCACTCACGCATTTCCGCCTCTCGTTTTTTTCGCCTGAAAATGCGTCTCTCTTCCCTCCTCTTTTCTTGGTATCGCTCCTTAACAGCACGCGTTACAACCGACTGCAGGGTGGCTTTGTAGGCGGCGTCCTTCTCTGCAGTGGCGTCGCGACACTCCTGGTTGTGCCACTGGTTTCGCCGAGGGCGGTGGTAGCCTATCACCTCTTCGGCAGCCGTACGCATAGAGAGGGATATGTGCGTCCACTGTCCGCATATATCGTCGATCGGAGGAGTACTTTCTTGAAACAGGAGTGAGAGTCGAGTAGCGAAGGCTTCGGCCGTCCGTTTTGACTGCAGCTTGTCGACGTCTAGCTTTCTTTGTGTAGGATTGCGAGCATTCTTAGCTGCGCACAGACGTGTGCGGACCTTGGCTGCGACAAGATAATGATCCGAGTCTATGTTAGCACCACGGATCGTGCGTACGTCTAGTACACTGGAAGAGTGCCTTCCGTCAATCAAAACGTGATCAATTTGGTTGCATGTTTTTTGATCAGGGGACAACCAGGTGGCCTTATGAATATTGAGATGCTTGAATCTAGTGCTACTAACGACCATGTTTCGTTAACCATCTTGGCGTTGAAGTCATCAAGCACGATTTTTATGTCATGACGTGGCTCGTATGCGTCTTCCAGGCGCTCGTAAAAACTTTCTTTGGTCTCGTCATCTTTTTCTTCTGTCGGAGCGTGCGCACATATTAGGCTTATGTTAAAAAATTTTGCCTTGAAGCGAATTATGGCAAGTCGTTCGTTCACAGGAGTGAATCGCAGGACATGATGCCATATTCTCTTGCCAACTACAAAACGCATCCAAACTGAAATATTTTTATTACATGGTGGGCTTCAAACCCAACGCACAACCTTGGCTTGATGGCCAAAGGAAGCCCGCCGCTCAGATTCGCCGCCAAAGTATATCAGTATGATAGTTTTTTGACGTTTCCAGGAGACACCACGCGGAGGTTTGAGTCGACTTGAGACGATTTCGATATGGATAATGCTGGCCTCGCCAAGTTGAGGCAGTCAGACACGTTGCCATGTGAAGATCGCCCCCTTATCTCCCAATTTTTTTTTTAATGCAAATTAATTTGGATCCCACATCCCACTAGCACTAGCCAGTGTAGTTCGCAAACTATACATCGAACAGAGAAATAAGTGTAGCTCGCAAACTAAATATCGGACAGTGACGAGAGTGGCACTAATAGAAAGGGCATGTGCTCAGCGTAAAATATAGTTACCATACGATTTTTTAAAAACCGGGATCTTAATTTTAATTTGAAATTAGTAGTTAAACTGACTGTAGCTTGCAAACTAAATTTATATCGGGCAAAGACGAAAGTGGCAGCAATGGAAAGTGCATTTTTTTCGCCTTCTTTTCAACTAATTGAATGAACTCAACCTATCAAACTTAACGAAATGATCGAAAAAATTTGAAATTTTGCTTGTTTCTTTTTGCTTGCTCATTTAATCATACTTACTTTTTAACTTTTTCTTTGTTTTGGCCTCGATAAGCAGTCCATAATTGAGTGTTATTCATTTTTTTGTTAATTTTTGGAAGATCAATAAAAAAACGTGCAAAATGAACAATCCATCGGACCAAAGAGACAAAGTAGAAGAAATTAAAAATTAAACGGAATTCAACGTCTACACTTACGATACTATCGAAACTGTTTCTTTTTTTTATTCAAATGAATGCTATTCATAAAGAATTCAATTCACCAAGAATCGTTATTCATTTTGCATTCATTCATATATTTTTTTTCATTATTCATTTTTTAATCATTATTCATTTTTTATTCATTATTTTTTTTTATTCATTTTTAATTCATTATTCATTTTTATTAATTTATTAATTTTTTATTTATGAGAGAACACTATTTTCACTCTATTCACCTGAAGCTACCCAGTTGCGAATTTAAAACTGAAATTTTTCTTCAATTAAAAATATAAAACAATTAGCCCAAGCCCCCGGTAATTGCGCTGTTGCACCAAACTAAAAATATACTACTTTGGTTGAAAAAAATGAATAAAAAATGAATAATGAATAAAAAAAGAATAGTGAATAAAAAGTGAATTATGAATAAAAAATGAATGCATGAATGCAAAATGAATAACGATTCTTTGTGAATTGCATTCTTTGTGAAAAGCATTCTTTATGAATAGCATTCCTTTGAATAACAAAATGAATGCATTATTCAGAATAACGACAAATGAATAATAGAAATGAATAATTAATCAATTTTTAAAATTGATTGTGAATTCAAAATTTTATTCATGGATCTATTTTGCATTCATTGAATGCATTCTTATTTCGTTATTCACTGATTCAAAATTTTGTAGAAGCAATTTTGAACACAATTTGTAGAACACAATTTTTTGTGTGATGGTCGTAAGCACAGGATAAGAAGGAGTTGAGATAATTGCAACTCAAAAACCCAAAGATCTGCACTATTGAATATTATTATAACCCGCCCACGGACGCGCCTACCTACCACACAACCAAAAAATTGTAATCACTGTATAGAGAGTTTTATTAAATTTAATATGTGTGTATTTTTGTATCAAAACTATGACATGCACAAAAAATGAGCGTGATCGGCCCACAAACACGCATACCTCTCTTATAACCCCAAAATGAAAAATTCTATAAAAAGGCTTATATTAAAGCAACAGGAATAAAATTCAACTTTTTTTTGTTTTTATATTTACACTAATGTGTGTTAAGAAAATGGGCGTCGTCCGCTCACAAACACGTTCACCTCCCCATTCAACCCACAATAGTCAACATTCTATAAAGAGGTTTATATAATAGCTACGAAGATAAAACTTGGTATGTGAGACTTTTATATCAGAATTAAGATGTGTACACAAAATGGTTGTCATCCTCGAACACGCCCACCACACACAATATTGAAAATATATACAACCCACAATATTGAAAATAACAAAGAGGTTAAAATATCACCTACAAGGATAAAACTTGATATGGGAGGATGTTATATGAAAACTAAGATGTGCACATAAAATGAGCGACATCCACCCACGAACACGCCTGTCTCCCATACAACTTACAATATTGAGCTCAAAGTTTTGATACAGCAAGAATGTTTACCTACCGATGAAGATGAATTACGCAATTTATTCAACAGTTTCCACGAGCAACTTGGCTTGACGATCCATCAAGTTAAAAAGGATCTTGACACCTATAGTGCTCATAGTGTTAGGTCAAAAAATGTCTCTTAAATTCACAAGTCCCGTAAAGAGCAACAACAATATTATTCCTAACCAGCTAACTCATAATCACAACCCTATTCCAAGCCCATTATTTTTATCTCTTTACTACGAAAACGTAAGAGGACTATGCACCAAAATCTCTACAGTGTTCCTTAACTCTCTTAAGCTTCCCTACGGTATTTTTGCCATTACAGAGACTAAAATTGAAGAGGGCTTCAAGGATACTGAGGTCTTTGCGTCTGATTTCTTGGTCTTCAGAGACGATGGAATCGATAAAGTCGATCTCATCTCAGGTTGTGGTGTCCTTCTTGTTATTCACAATCGCTTTGATCAAACATTTGGAAAAAATTCCCATACAGCTTACTTTGAATTTATTTGTGCCAAAGTTTGTATTGCAAATCGAAACATATTCATTATCTGCTATTATATTAGCCGCTCTCAACCAGTGAATGGTAATCAACTTACAGTAGACGCAATCGATTTACTATTTGATCTTATTGATCCATCTGATACCATTATATTTCGGGGGGCTTTAATTTACTAGCCTGCCTTCAATGGGTATACCCATCGCATGATACGCAGAAATCATTTCTTCGACAATTTGTTTGTAGTTTTCTGCTCTTTTATTGCCGATGAAATTTTGGATAACGGCTATGTTCCTTTCCATGCCCTTGCTTCTACTGAACTAAGCAAGCTCACGAACTTCACCTCAGTTATCAATTTGTTTATCTGCAGTTCATTGAAAACGCCTGTAAATTAAATAATCAATAATTCAAATGAAAAACTATACCTTTTAATATATTGCCACATGATAATTTACCAGCTTCGATTTTGGATTTACTCAGTTTTGGAAAAATTGTTTGTAATATCTTAAAAGCTTCGCTATTAGTATCCAGTGCACGAACGAAATTCCGAATAAGACCCAGCTTGATGTGAAAAGGCGGTAGAATAATTTAACACGACTCCACCAACAGTGTATGATCAATGCTTAACTGATCCAATTGAAAAAGTTGGTGTAGTGGTAATATTTTGTGCGTCTCTACCAAATTCACAAAAAGCATTGATATTTCGAGAATCCTTTCTTAACACCAGTTGGTAGTGCAACCACTTTCAAATCGCAACATATTTTCCACCCATACTGACGGAAATTAATTACATCTAGTATTGTCTTCTTGTTTTCATAATTTTCGGGCATATTTGTAGCGTAGGCAATTGGAATGGCTTGATATTTATTTCCAATATGTAGTAGTACAGCCTTAAGACTTGTAACGATTGAGTCTATAAAAAGCCGCCAATCTTGTGGAACATGGGGATTTACAATATCTTCAAACAATGCATCGATGTCTTTGTAATATCCTAAGTTTGTTCCTTCATTCTCATATATGTAGAATTCAAAAGAAAGTTGATTCCATTCAAATTTGCTTTATTGAGTTTTTTACTTTTCACAAATTTTCAGTTATTTAGATATGTTCTTTTCTTTTCGACAATTTTTTCAAAACTAAACTTATTTTACATATTTTTTATTTTCACATTTTGTATTTTTCAATAATGTCTCAGTTTTCTATTTTTTAGTTGAGTAGTTTTTTTATTGAGTAGTATGTTAAAAGCGACGTCCACTTCTTGTAATCCGTCCATGTCCGTCCGACTCCCTTCTCACATTCGGCCCTCCTGACAATTCATTTGTCCCGAATGAAGGGTTCCATTATTTCATGTTTTCTGCAACAGTTAAGGTTTTCCTTGGACCTTCATGATCTCCAACTTTTTCAACTGTATAACGACCATGGTTGCTACTTTCAATCACCTTATAAGGTCCAAAGAATTTTCCTTGAAGCTTAAGACTACAGCCAAATTGCGTCCGTTTAATAGCCACCAGTTCATTAATGGCGTATTTTGTTTCAGATCTCCTCTTTTGGTCATAACTTTTTCTATTCTCTGCCTGAATTTTAAGAATATTCTCACAAGCTTGTTCGCGTATTAAATCTCGCTCTTCATTAAGATCTTTCAACGCAGCTTCTATTAACAGTTGCCTGATGTCTTCATCGAGTGGTGTGCGCATCTCCAACCCAGTGAATATTTTGAAGGGTGCTTGTTTCGTGCTTCGCGAAGGCGTACTATTTATGGTTTGTTGTACTCTGTTCACGTATTTGTATCAGTTTTGTGGATTTTCAACACATAACTTCGATAACAAAGGTATTATTATCTTGTGCATCCTTTCGACTTGTCCATTTCCGCGTGGTACTCCGGTTGTTATCAACAAATGCTGTATGTTTTCTTTGCTGCAGTAATGCTTGAATTCTTGTGATGTAAATGCTGAGCCACGATCAGAGATTATGCGCTCTGGATTTCCAAAAACTGCTGCTTGCTTTTCTAATTTGTCTATAACTTCTTTAGCGCCTGTACTCTTTGTCGGATAAATCCACACGAACTTCGAAAATGCATCGACAACTACAAGGATGTGGTTATAAAGCTTATGTGTGCTATGTTCCATTGGTCCCACATGATCAATGTGATAAGTACCAAGTGGTCTATCTGACTTACAAATTGGATAAAGAAAACCTTCTTTCTTACCAGTCTTTGCTTCTATGACAATACACTCAACGCAACTTTTGATGATATTTACCACTTTTTTGTTAAGATTAGGAATGAAATATGATTTTTCTATAAAGTCTTGAGTTCACCTTGCTGAAAAATGTCCTTGTCTGTGTGCTATTTTGATAATCTCGTCCTCCATAAGAGTCGGTACGACTAAAAGCTCCTCAGTAGAATCTTTATATAGAATGTCCTGATGTAAAAAAAAGTCCTCATATTCACCATTTTCTAAAATTTTTCTTACTGCTTTTATCCAATCGTCTTGCATTTGTGCTTCCTTTAATCTGTGTCGCAGTGAATCCTCAATAAGCAAACAGGAACCACGGCTTAAAGCGTCAACGTGCGCCATCTTAGATCCTGATCTATGCTCGATTTCGTAGTCATATTCTTGAAGGAACATGGCCCATCTAGACACTCTTAGAGGAACGTCTTCTTTTTTCATCGTCATGGCGAACGCGTTACAATCAGTTATTATCTTGAATTTTGTACCCATTACGTAAATCCGCCACCTTTTCAGCGCTTCTATTATTGCCAAAACCTCAAGTTCATAAGAATGGTACCTCTCCTCTGCTGGTTTTGTTTTGCGACTAAAAAACTGCACAGGATGAAACTGTTGGTCGTCATTATCTTTTTGCAGTAATACTGCGCCATAACCATATTTGCATGCGTCCGTATGGATCTCGGTAATTGCCTTGGAATCGTAGATTTTCAGAACGGGTGCATTTATAAGCGCTGTTTTCAATTGTTGACATGCCAATAACTGCTCCTCTCTTATCTCGAACGCTACGTCCTTCCGGAGCAAATTTGATAATGGCCTCGATATAAGCGCATAATCCTTTACAAACCTTCTAAAATAGGACGTTAATCCTAAAAATCTCTGCAGAGTCTTTCGGTCAGTGGGTACCGGAAAATTTTTCACAGCCGCTGTTTTTTCGACTGATGGTTTTATCGAACCATTTTCAATTACGTATCCAAGAAAATCTACTTTTTTCTTTAAGAATTGGCATTTCTTCCACCTGATTTTTAATCCGTTTTCGGATGCTACTTGAAAAAGTAATTTTAGTTTTTGGATGCCTTCGTCTTCATCCTTTGAAGGAATTATAATGTCATCCATATAAATAACAATGGTTCCATCTTGTATTAAATGTCGTAGCACAGCGAACACATACCTCGAGAATACCGCTGGTGAGTTACAAATTCCAAAGGGAGTGAACAAAAACTCGAACTGTCCGTTATGGGTGACAAATGACGTGTACTTCCTGGACTCAGGTTCTAAAGGAACGTGGAAGAAACCATTTGCTAAATCGACGGTAGAAAAAACATTGAATCCTTGCAACTTTTCAAGAGCATCGTCAATGAGTACCATCGGAAAGTTGTCTCTAACAATCTTCTGATTTAATTTTCTGTAGTCGCAACAAAGTCTTTTTGTACCATCTTTCTTTGCCGCCAGCACGATCGGTGAAGCATATTCAGATATACTGGGCTGTATTATCCCTTCTTTTAGCCATGAGCTTACTTGCTCATCGATAGTATTTTTATCTTCCTGAGACACTCGTCTTGGTCTATGATATATTGGCACATCATCAGTTAGTAAGATTTTCATTTTAACGGGAGAATTTTGAATTGGAATTTTTTTTGGTACATAATCTTTGATCATCCTTTCTATTTCGTGTGAATATTTATCGTTTAAGTCCGTCAAATCCACTTCTGGACCAGCAGATAGCTCATCTACTTGCAAAATCATACAAAGATTCTTAAATTCTTCCAGCAAACCATCGCTCTCATTTTTCTCTTTCGCACCCAAGCTTCTCTTTTTGAAGTCAGCACTCCCTTTTTTTAAACAAATTTCAACTTCGTCAAGGACACTGTTGCCGATAATTGCTGCATAGCATATATCGCGCTCACCAACAACGTGGAATGTTACTTTGAACCATATTTCATCAACTTCTACTTGCACAGTGAAACTACCTAACGTTGTAACTTTGCTGTCTGCAATTCCAACTAAATTCCTGATATCTGCACTAAGTTCAACTTTACCCATTTTTAATAATGTGTCGAACCTAATCAAACAAAGATCACACCCTGAATCCATCAAAGCCGCGAATTTTATGTTATTGCATGTAACGTCTTTGAAGATCAGTCCGCATTTTACCTCTGTAATCGTGTTTATATTCTCTCTCTCCATCTTAATCTGTCTATCGACAACCACTGTATTGCTTTTGCATTCGAATGCACGATGACCTGCTTGGTTGCATTTAAAGCACCGCTGTTCTCGATTTTGTGGACAATCTCTCGATAGATGTGATTGACTTCCGCATTTAAAACATCTTCTTAAACTTATTTGCTGCGAAACGGGCTAATTTTTACTGGACGAGGGTTGTTGATAGTTTAACCTGTTTTGTGACTGGAAAGAACCACGAACTTTCTCATAAACCTTTATCTGCTCCTTTAAGTCGCTCACTGATCTTGACTGATACAGGACAGTTTTGTTAGACCTTAAGTCTGGAATACCCTCACAAAAATATTCGATTAAGCTTTCGTCATCAATATCAATTGGCTTGCCAATTTCCATCAGTGAATACAAATATTCGCGCAAAGTTTCGTTGTGCTGTTTGCGTCGATTTCGAAGTCGACGATGAATTTCTGCTGAAGACAAGTTAGTTCCAAATTCGTCTAATAATGATTTCTTCAAAGATACCCAGTTGCGAATACCCGACTGACTTCGAATGAATAATTTCGCTGCTCCCACCAGTAACTGTTTTGCATAAATAAATTTCTGTAAATCATTCCAATTTACAGTCAACGCACTGTCTTCGAACTCGGTTATCCATTGATTGATATCAGGTGAATCCGTTCCCGAATATGACGACACACTATCTTTAATATCTTTCAAAGTAAAATTTGTTCGTTCAACGACCATTTCACGCAAAGGACCTGCTGCAACATCTCCATATTCAAAACGGGATGAAACAATTTCACTCGCTTCTGCTGCGGCTAGGCCGAAGTGAGAAAGGAGTCTGTCTTGTAAAACTGTTTTCAGTCTACTCGAATCTAAAAGCAACTCCTTTAATTTTGCTCGTAATTGGTCAACTGTCAAAGCTAAAATAGTATGTGTCTCCATTTCTTAATGTCTTTACAATAGATTAATAAGTAACAATATAAGGTTAAGTACAATAAAATTATGATTTAAAAGAAAATAATGTTTAATGTATCAAGGTAAGTATTATAAATTTCAGGTAAATATGTTTTTATTTAAAATAGCAAATCAAAATGAATTATTTAAAGAGTAATTTAAATGAATTAAGTTAAGTTCAGTCTGAATGATTTTAATAAATTAATTAGTATTTTAATTAACTAATTGTTAATTGTTTAAAAACGTTTAGTTTGGTATGTTAATAATAATCTCGCTTAACATAACCTTAAATGTTTTGATAAATTTTCCAAGCAAAACCAGTATAAATTCCAATTAATTCAGCTCGTGTTCAGCTCCTTAAAATTCTCTTCTTTTTACCTTATCCTTTTAATTTCTCCAAATTCAAGCTCCAAAATATCTGTTACGTTTTTCGTTTAGGTTCCTCGTATCTGCTTCCTCTTCTTCTTGATTTAACTTCTTGGCTTGGTTTAACGACCGGTTTGAGCCCCCATGTAAAATTCAAAAGAAAGTTGATTCCATTCAAATTTGCTTTATTGAGTTTTTTACTTTTCACAAATTTTCAGTTATTTAGATATGTTCTTTTCTTTTCGACAATTTTTTCAAAACTAAACTTATTTTACATATTTTTTATTTTCACATTTTGTATTTTTCAATAATGTCTCAGTTTTCTATTTTTTAGTTGAGTAGTTTTTTTATTGAGTAGTATGTTAATAGCGACGTCCACTTCTTGTAATCCGTCCATGTCCGTCCGAATCCCTTCCCACATATAAAACAAAAAGGTTTGTTAAATGGATCAGCTGAGGTGATTTTGAAATCATCAGCAACCAAATTCCACTGTTTCCAATTATTTCTGCTGTCAATTTCGAAATGTTCACATCGCGAACCAAGTCCGAACGTGATGGCAAAAATTCAGACGGCGATGGTTCTCTTGATGTAATAGATTCCATGTTTAATTGATTGATTTGCAAGTCAATCAGTAGTTTTCGAATGCGATGCACAAAAATAACAAGTTTCTGGAGAATGCTCGGTTCGTCGAAGCCAAATAGTTGGTTGGACATTAGGGCGTATCGAATTACATTTTTTTTCGAATTTCACATTCTGAGAGGTCTCAAAAGTTTCATGTGGCTGTCAAGATCTGCCAAAAAAAAATTTTATGAAAATAAAAGGACATCTTCCTGCCCCGCAAGGACAAAGTTGTTTTTTGAGAAAAACAGTAAAAAATAAAGATATTAAAATGCTTTGATTTTTGTAAAAAAAATTACATTCGTCTAAAGAAAAAAATTTAAATGCAGTTTAACTAGCAATATCTTACCGAACACGATGATACTCACGATTTTTACCCACAGTATCCTGTTTGAAGGATATTCGAAGCGAAAGTTATACTCGAGATGGCACATAACTTTTGATTGCAACCATTGAGCCTAAATTTTGATGGCATTGATTATAATGTTGGCGTATTTCTTAAATATGATGAATAAATAATTTGCATACTTTTTGCATATCCATTCTCTTGTTTAAGAGAAATGTATACTAGAACGCAATTTTTTAACTTTTTAAAAAAATTAATATTAGATTTTATATCACGGGCATTTGAAGTGGTGTCGAAGATAATTTTCTCAATTTCGATTTTTCAAATATTTCTGTACATGACCCTACCTTAAAACATGTATTTAATATGCCAGGCTTAGACCACGATTTTTTTTTTATATTTAAGTACTTAAAAAAATTTTACTTCGTACCATCCAATTTCTCAATTTGAGTTATATCTTCTTTATGGTTACAATATCGTTAAAATACATTTTATGCCATTCAGTCGGTCTCAAAAGACTAAACAATTGTTTTTAAAATGTGTTTTAATCAAATTATAACCATAAAGGGGACATAACTCAAATTGAGAAATTTGATGCTAGGAAATAACTTTTTTTAAAATATCGAAATAGAAAAAAAAATCGTGGTCTTAAGCTGATATATTAAATAAATATTTTTAGGCAGTATCATGTTCAGAAATTTTCAAAATACTCAAATTAAGAAGATTATCTTTGACACCACTTCTGAATCACTTGACATAAAATCTTATATTAATTTTTTTGATAAAGTTAAAAAATTGCGTTCTAGTATACATTTCTCTAAAACAAGAGAATACAAATGCAAAAACTATGCAAATTATCAATTCATGATATTTATGGAAAACATCAACACTATAAACATTACCACCAAAATATATAACCAATGCTTGCTATCAAAAGTTTTGTGCTATCCCAAGTACAACTTTCGCTTCGAATATCCTTCATACAGGATACTATTGGTAAAAATCATGAGTAGCACCGTGTGTGGCAAGAAATTGTTAGTTAAACTGCATTATTACTTTTGCTTTAAGACATGTGTGGATTTTCTTAAAAAAATCAAAGCATTTTAAGATCGTTATTTTTTATTGTTTTTCCCAAAAAACAACTTAGTCCTTGCGGGGCAGGAAGATGTCCTTTATTTTTTATAAAATTTTTTTTGGATAATCTTGACAAGCCTATGCAACTTTTGAGACCTCTAAAAATACGATCTAAATTTTTCGATACGGCCTATTGGACATACTTAATATGATGCTGATTTGAATCTTTTTTCCATCCCATTAAGCAACGATAACAATATTTACAAATCACATCTGGCACATACGATACCATTACTTTGGAATAAACGCCATAACAAAAAAGCCTTCAAAAACGATGATCACACCTTTTGTTATGTTTCGCAAATAAGCCGCAAACATAACAAAACTTATAACGATGAGGACAATTAATATTTATTTAACCACAATTTTATGAAAACAAATGTTTTGGACTGAATGAGGAAGGCTTTTGTAAAAAAAGCAGATAATATGATCGGATTTTTTTTTATTATAAAAAATATCGTATGAGTAAAAAAAAATTCCGAGTTTAAAAACCGTAAACGAATTGATCTAGAAAAACGGCCAGACACGGGTATCTCTTTTTTTAATCCTACTTTCAGAATATATAGTTCTTGCTCATGTGTTCAAACGTGTGTCGTAACGGTGTAATAACTTGAATAGATAAATAGAGTTTTAAATTTATATAAACAAAAGTGTTATATTGCTTTGAGCTACAAAGCAGTTGCTAGTGATGTGCGTATAATAAGTGCGATATTGCAAAGCGGTTATAGGGTACTCTACACAGCCCTTATTTTTACGAGGGCTTCCGCCAATTGGTCAGAGGCACCTTCCCTATAAAGGGTTCGGACATTAGGTGCATATCCGTAAATCAATGTCTTTTTTTCGTTTTCGGTGGTCGTTTACGTAGTGGGGGTTCATATCCGAGGCTGGTTTTGTTTTCATTGGGAAGTTATAATGTGGTGGAGACCCAAACTCTACACACTTTCCATTTTAAGGTCTTGAAGAGACTCCTCAAGTTTATTGTCAATAGGAGACAGGGAGCTTTGGACATGGAGCTTTTGAAGCGGCTCCGACTCGCCTTGACAGTGCCACTTGGGGGCTTTGTGATTTTTTCGATCAAGACGCAGTGCTTGTCCAATACTACGTCCTTCCACACCCTAGCTGGTCACCCGCTAATTGTTCGGGACCGCAAAAAGTACCTTAACTCTAAATCTATAGGCCGTCCACCACCCGCAACCTGTGATCCGTCTGGAAGCTTGTAGCTCAGCCCCGCAGATTTCCCATAGAATTCACGGTACCGGACAAATAGATACCTCATGCAAAAACAGCGAATATTTTCGGATATAGGGTATGGGAAAATATTCATCATTGCATGAATACTATTATTATGTTGACAAAGATATCGTCGCTATGTAAAAAGTGAATTCTGAAAAATTCTTCTAATTGTTGAGCCTAGGTTGAGGCCAGATTGAATCCAGATGCAGACAGGAAGGCAGACAGGCAAAGGTAGCAACCTGCATAGCAAAAAGGTTGTGTTACGATCAGTATGACAAAACCAGAGATAAAGAAGAGGAAATATCGGCAAGAAAAGCAAGAAAATAACGCCAACGTTAATTATATTAATGTGCTAATGAAATTTTTGACATGTTCCTCAGTTACCTTATGCAACACATAATTCAGATACCTTATTCATAACAGTTAGTACTCAGCAGCTTGTTAACCGTGTGTTAACTAATTAATATTGATTTTATTCAGAGTGATTTTTTAAAACATTTAAAAGACAATTTATGTAAAACAATAAAAAATATAAGAATAATAATATAAGCAAAATCCATTCAAACAACACTCGCTTTTCAAAACCGACTGCGGGATATCATGATTGTTCTCTACTCTACTCTTTCTTCACTGGCGTTGCCAGATGTATTTGACAGCTCGGCCTTTTCTGATGAATCGTCTCTCCTGGACGAGTTGTTCTGTTATATGGTTGCGTCGTTATCGTAACTTTCCTCATATGCCTCTTCTGGACCAGTTGTACACCAACGCTTCATGTTATCAGTCGTATAAACGCTTTCGTTATGCTTACGTGTTTTAAATGTACCTGGAAGATTTTCAACCAACTATCGATCATGTGGCAGAACTTTAGTGACCATATATGGTCCTCGGAATTCTGGATCCATTTTATGTGATGTTCTTGTGGCAGTAGGAGCATAATCGATAGCCCCACTGAATACTGTTGTGGGGCTAAGTGTCGTTTATCAAACCGCTGCTTCCATTTTGCCCGCTCTTTATTGATTTGATCTGCTGCTGCATGTTTACAAAAATCCTGGTGGTTTGTTTCGTCTTCTTCAGTTTCATCTTGTACAGTTTGAATCAGGCGATTTGTGGTGACATATAATCGGTAGTTAAAAACTTAACTGTTTGGGCTTTGTCTAGTGGTGGCATTACTTTTGGAATTGATACTCCATTGAAGTTGAGACAATGCCTCGTCCCAGTCCTTATCATCTCTCTGAAAGTGAAAATAGTACTCTTCACTCTCTCTGCTTGGCCGTTGGCTCGCGGAGTGCGAACTTCTACCTTCACATGATGGATATCGTACTTAGTGATGAAATGTACGATATCCATCTTCTTGAATTTGTTGGAGGTAAAGGCGGTGCCCCTGTCAGAAATTGTGCGTTGAGGACAACCGAAGGTGACCATATACTCACGTAAACTCGTCAATACCGGTGTTGCTTTTGTGTTGCGTAATGCCTTCAATACGACGTATTTCGTAAACGGACATACGATGACAAAATGTAGCAATTACCATGTCTGCTTCGTACAATTGAATCAAGATGGTCCATCTGAACACATCTAAATGAATTTGGAATAGCCTCATTGAAGTGAAGTTGTGTTTCTCCTTTTCCACTTTTAACTTTATTCAAGCAGCATTCTGGAAAGGATTCGATGTAACATTTGACGTATTGTCGCGTGCGTGCAAACCAAAAATCCTAAGAGAGTCGTTCGACGGTTTTGTCCACACCAAAATGATCTAGTAAGATGCCACTTGACTCCTCGAAGAACTACCAACTTCCAATCCGCTCCATTCTTATACGATACAATCGATGACTTCGTAATGCGTAGTCATCTTGCAGCTGTCGAGAGTTTGCTGCAGCTTGTCCATTTAGAATCGCGATAATTTCTTTAAGTTTATCATCCAGTTGCTGCATACCCGAAATCCAGTCCTGATTGATTTCTACAATTCCATATATGCTGCCAGCAAAAGTAGTTGGTTCAATCGGTGGCAAGGTTGGATTTCTGTTTAGACCATCGGCTAAGGCGTTGCTTATGGCGGCACGATGAACACACTCAAAATTGAACTCTTGAAGTTTAAGCCACCATCTGGCAACTCATGATAGTAATGGCGTCCTAGCTTTGTCACTGCTACAGCGTTGCAGTCCATGATGTATTTAAAATGTTAACCCATCAAGAACATTCGAAATCGTTGCAGTGTTTCGACAATTGCCAGAACCTCTAATTCAGGACTTGCATAATTACGTTCGACGTCATTGCACTGACTGCTATAATTGAAGGTCTCCATTTGTCATTTTCTTTTTGCATCAGCACTCCAGTTAAGCCCGCAGCACTGGTGTCATATATGGTTAACACTGGCTTTGTAGTGATAATTTGCTTCAGTTTCGCAACGGCAGCTATATGTTCATCATTCCATTCAAAGATGGCGTCATTCTTGAGTAATCTCGTCAGTGGACGTGCCACAATGCCGAAATCCTTGACGAATTTTCGGAAGAAGCCGGTCATACCCAAAAATTGTCGTACAGCTGTTGTTGTAGTTTGTATCGGAAATTCTTCAATCACCTTTGTTTTGTTGTCACCCATGTATGCCATGGGAATTGATGTCATCACTCAGGAAATGAACTCGCTCCACCAGAAATGTGCTTTTGAATGGTGTCAGCGTCAGATCCATTCGTTGTACTGCTTCCAAAAATTCTTGCAGAACTTCGATGCCTTCACTGACAGTTCTTGTTGCAATTATTACTTCATCCACATAGTTGACTACTTTTGCACGATATTTCAGTTTCTTTATGATGTTTACGATAACCTCCTGGAATACCATCGGAGCATTGACCAGACCAAAAGGCATAACATTATGCTCAAAAAGCCCTTCATGAGATCAAAAAAGCTGAGTACTTCTTCGAGTCTTCGCTCATTGCGATCTGATAATACCCCGACGTCATGTCCAAGGCCGTGAAAAACATATCACCCGCCATAGGTGACAGTTGCTCCTCGACAATAGGCATGATGTAGTTTTTGTTAATGGTAACTTCATTGAGGGCGCAGAAATCGATGCACATTCGGTTCTCGCTATTTGATTATTTTACGAGCAAAACTGATGCAGCGTGAGGAGAGTTGCTCGGCCTGATAATTTTGTTGTCCTGTAATTTTCTCAGAATTTCTGATAAATTGGACGTTGAGAACCTGATGGCACCTGCTATCGTTTGCCCAAGATTGGTTTTGTTGTTGTAACCTCTATTGTCATTTCAGCTCTCTTGCATCTTCCAATTTGGCTCAAATCTTCAGCGAAACATGCTCGATGTGTTGATAATAGCTTCAGCAATTTTTCTCTCTTTGCAGCATAGATTACTTGAAATATTGCATTCCTCGAAGTTGACTTCGTGCAAGTGTAGCACACCATTGTCAATCACCATACGGTACTCATTATTCTGCAAAACATCACGACCCAATAATATATCGTAAGGTAGCATTTAATCATTGACTACGTATAATGTAACAGGAAGCGACTTGGTATTTATATCTGCTTTGACATTGACCTTTTCAGTAACCTGAACTTCTGATCCACCAAACCCTATAAACCGCTTATGAGTTTTGAGAATATTCATACCATCGGTCGCCTTTGTCCGTATCAGTGAACACACTGTCCGTGTGTATCTTTTATTTCTGTTTTAACGAATTGTTGGCTGACTGTCGGGGATGGGACTACAACACCACTAATAGCTGTCAAGTTCTTGAGTGCAACCAATAGATTGCTACACGTTGAAAAATGATTGGTCGCCAATGTTTTGGTCAATACCACATCGTTGAGACCGCTGATTATATGTGTAATAATTTAACTGTCATCGATCCTACCTTGGTGTCCAAAAGTCAGCATTAAGAAAAATTTTCGAGGTAATCTTCACCAGTTTTGCATTTGCGTTTCATTCATGCTTTGTGTTTCAGCTGCGTTACAGGTTAACGGAAAGTCTGTTTCTAAAGCGCTTACAAATTGCACTCAACTTGTGAAAACAACTTTAGAATCTAAGCAACTCTTAGCTATGCCCTTCAACTTTTCTTGAATGGCTACCAAGACCAGATCTTTCTGCCAACCATAAGCTCGTCGTAGTTGTTCGATTTGCATAACAAATTGGCTAGCAGATGTAATCTCATTTATAGGATCAAAATCTGGCATGACCCCTACCATCTCCTGAATTGACATCGCCGATTGTGCTGTTATTCGTGGTACGTTGACAGATTCCCAGACAGAAGCTCTTAATCTTGGAGTTGCGTTATGCTTGTTGTGCTGTGATTGTTTTTCTACATTCTGGACTGTCGGACGAGCATGCGTGTTGTTCATTGTATTGATGGCTGCGCTTTGCTTGTCATTGC
>OY282641.1:73445899-73448399 GCA_958299015.1 Tetanocera ferruginea | reverse complement strand
GAAGCAAAAGGAAAGGGAAAAGTTCGATTCAAAACAGAAAGCAGAGAAGTTCAACTGAACGAAGTTTTGTACGTGCCCGTTCTGCAATGCAATTTTATTTCTGTCGCCAAAGCAGTAAGCAGCAATCATATTGTGAAATTTACAAATAAATTTGTTTACATCAACGATAGCGCCGGCAGCATTATTTTGCGTGGAGAAAAAATTGGTGGTATATTTTTATATATAATGAAAGAAAATATGTTATTTTTCACAGGGCAATCAGCTGAAGCAATAAAATGGCATAGTCGTTACGGCCATTTGAACTATGGAAGCATGCGTGAACTTGTAAACAAAGATCTAGTGCGTGGATTGCAATTGCGAGGGTTGCCAAAAGATTTAAGTTGCTCTGTGTGCATGAAAAGCAAATGCGCGACAAAGCCATTCACAACCAGTGAAAATAGAGCCACTGAATTGCTAGCACTTGTGCATTCTGATGTTTGTGGGCCTGTTAAACTGTCAGTTGGTGGATCACGATACATATTAACTTTTGTTGACGACGCATCAAGATATGTATTTGTATATTTTCTCAAACATAAGAGTGAAGTTTTTGAGAAGTTTAAAGAATTTAAAATTTTCACTGAGCGTCAAACAGGGTGCACGTTAAAGGTGTTAAGGAGCGACAACGGTACGGAGTATGTTAATAACTCATTTCAACAGTATATGAAGGAGTGTGGGATAATGCATCAGCTTACTATACCATATACGCCGCAACAGAACGGCGTGGCGGAGCGCTTTAACCGCACAATAGTGGAGATGGCGCGTTGTATGCTTGTTGGTGCAAATCTAAGTGAATCACTGTGGGCAGAGGCAGTTAATACAGCGGCGTACCTGCGTAACAGGTCACCAACAAAAGCGCTTGATGCAATGACTCCTTATGAAGTTTGGCATAAGAGAAAACCAAATGTTTCTCATTTAAGAACGTTTGGATCGACGGCGTTTGCTTTAGATAAGAGATCAAAAAGTAAATTCCAAGCCAAAGGCAGAGAATATGTCATGGTTGGATACAGCACCACAGCTAAAGGATATCGTTTATACAATCCGGCCACACGAAGCACCATTGTGAGCCGTGATGTGACTTTTGTTGAGCCAGTGATTAATAGAGAAGCTGCTAACGTTAATATTGAAATTTTAGAATCCAAACAAGACCAAAGCAATGACGAGGTTGATGGCAAAGAGTTAGAGAGCGAATATGAATCAGCGCTGGAAGAAAGTGACGATCAATCTGTAGTAAATCGTATTGGCCCTGGTCGTCCTAGATTAATACGCTCTGGCAAACCAGGAAGACCGAAAAAGGTTTATCACACTTTAAATTTGCTGTGTGGTATTGACACTCCAGAAACTGTGAAACAAGCTTTGTCTAGCCAGCATGCTAGTAACTGGAAAAGAGCAATGCAAGAAGAATATCAAGCTTTATTAAAAAATGAGACATGGGAACTAGCGGATCTACCTGCAAAACAGAAAAGCGTAAAATGCAAATGGGTGTTTGCTGTGAAGAAAAATAAGAACGGTGATGTTGATCGGTTTAAGGCGAGGCTGGTGGCCAAAGGATGCAGTCAAGTGTATGGGGTTAATTATACCGATACATTTTCTCCTGTTGTGCGATATGCTACGATTCGCATAATAATTGCATTAGCAGCAGAGTACGAGTTGTATTTGCATCACGTTGACGTATCATCTGCGTTTTTGAATAGTAAACTAGACGACGAAATATACATGGTGCAGCCTGAAGGGTTCGTGAACGACAAGCATCCTGACAAAGTGCTTAAATTAAAAAAGGCACTGTATGGACTCAAACAATCTGGAAGGCAGTGGAATGCCAGATTAGACGAAATTTTGATTAGTATTGGCTTCAAGAGATGTGAAACTGAGCCATGCGTTTACACGAAGCATCATGATGGGAAAATCAATTTAATCGCAGTATACGTTGACGATCTGCTCATAGCAAGCTCAGATAAGAGTGAGTTAAATTTAATAAAACAAGAAATTTCGATTTATTTGCAGGTTGTAGATAAGGGTCCTGTTCAATTTTTCTTAAGCATGGAGATTTCAAGAGATGGTGAAAGAGGAGCAATATCAATAAATCAAAAAGGGCATATAAAGCAGTTGTTACAGCAATATGATATGATGAATTGTCGATCAATAGCGACGCCGTTGGATCCAAAGCATAACGTACATTGTGATGATCCTAAATGTAAGAGAGCTGAACAACAAGAATATCAATCCATTATCGGTTCGTTGCTATATCTCGCTTTGTGCACCAGACCCGATATCATGCACTCGGTATGCAAGCTCGCGCAGAAGAATAGTGACCCTCATAGCGAACATTTGGCAGCAGCAAAACGAGTACTAAGGTACTTAAGTATTACAATTGACTTGGGACTGCATTATAGTAAAACTGGGAGGGCAGTCGAATGCTATTCTGATGCTGATTGGGGAGGAGATGTATCTGAACGGAAATCGT
>OY282641.1:73433399-73440899 GCA_958299015.1 Tetanocera ferruginea | reverse complement strand
ATACAATAAACAAATTACATATATATTTTAATGACAAATAAACAATGTTAAAAAATTACATATATATTTTAATGACAAATATACGGTCTTGGAACTGCAAAAGCTATGTCAGCAATTTATGTAAGCATGCATTGGCTAACGGGGTAGTATTTCAGCAGACTGCTTAGTGCAGTTTTTTTGCTGTTATTCATTTGTTTACCGTGCCAAAGTTGCAGGTGGGAGCAATGTGCTAAACCAAGGCCTCGAAAGAGGTAATATTTTAGCTGACTCAAGTTGCAGTGCCAAGACCGATACATGAATTTTAAATGAAAAAATTAACTTCAAATGACCATGAAAACCGTACGATTCAGCGACCCTGAAATCGTACATTCTCCCCCTGGTAAGGTCTGAAATTCTGATGACCTTACAAAATTTATAATTTCTTCATACGGTGACCTCAAAGTCCAAGGTTGTTGATCTGCGACGAGGAGTAGGCTGGGGGTATCTTGTCTCTGTTGGTTGCGGTTTATGTTGCTTCGATTTTACCTTCCAGATGGTGTAACTGGTGATGATTATCGACAGAATCAATGCAGTATATCCTATTGTCGAATAATGAAAGTTGATGTGTTTAATCTGTGCCGGAAGATCCAGATATTCTTGTTGTGACAATAAATTTTGAAGTTCCGTGAGGTTTCTTAGTTGCGTATTATACTGTTCAGTTTTTTGGGCAAATAAATCAGGTTGCTTGGGTTGTACAATATCTGTCATATTCCCTAAGCTGGTGTAAGAGACATGGCGATTGCTGGAGTAGGTTTGGTGTCCTTGAATGGTGATGAAATTCTGTTTTAGGACACACTGTGGTTGCAGTGAAAGAATTCCGGACCCCTTTATGGTGAGTTGTTGACTTTGACCTTCACATACTGCAGTTATTCTCTTGGGAATGGTTACAGCATACATCCACTGATTGGTGTTTGACATCTGGGTCCATATTGAATTTGTTTGCAGTGATTCTGTATTGCAAGCCGATTGGGTGTCGTTATTTAGCAATTGCATCTCACAGGAGCATATGTCTGAGCCTTTGTTGTATTTAGACTGGATGTTGGGGCATATGTATGAATGTCCCGTTGTCATAATACAGGATTGTAGTTTGGTTGTGCTCATGGGAAAGTATTGGTCTCGATGAGCATTGATAGCAATCATGTCATCACAAGGTATGATTGAAATGACACTGTGGTTTACGGAAGTGGGAACCGGGAAAATCTTGAATAGCTGAAATTTTTCTTGATCGCACAGAGGTATGGAAATTTTAAAAATAACATGGTTTTCTGTTAATCGTTCTTCTACTGTCATTAACTTATAAAGTTGTATGCGTTCATCATGTTCAACTGGTAGTTGCAAGGTTGACGGCAGATAGTTTCGAATTTTAACCAATTCCTCCTGTAATTGGTTTGGTGATAGCAAAATTGGGCTTATTTTCCCGTGATGAGTATCCGTTAAAACGTCTATGATTGACGTTTGTATGCGTTGTAAATTTGCTGCTATAATTGTGAGTTGCATGGCTAAAGAATTGAAGATTTGGAACCTCTGATATTGATAGTTAGTGTCCTCAATTTCATGTACTTTTGACCATATCTCGTTTAAGTGTGCGTCAATATCGTTAAATTTATTTTTAATAGCTGTTTGATCCTGTTTGAAGATGTTGATGGTTGAATCGAGAATCGATGTTTGATTCTTGAGTAATAGTTGGAGATGACCTTCGTTTTGTTTGACTATTTCAATGGTTTTAACCATTTGATCAGCATAATCTGAGTCCAGTACTCCAAATAATGAACTTGCAATGTTTCCTACAATATTAAGGGCACCTCTTCTGGTTCTGTTTACTGCTGAAGGGTCTGCTGTGTGTCTTTTGTTGCTTTTGATTGTTAAAAGATTGTTTTCTTCGTTGAGTCCATCCTCAAAATGTTTAAGCGTTTTTACGACGGTTTTGCAGGCACCCATCTGCTTTAGTTCTTGACATAGTTGCTGTAATGCTGCCGCTCCATTTGAAAATGATTTTGCTTCTTCCTAATATGATTCCAGATCATAGTAAACAATAAGCTGCCACTTCGTTCTAGATGTTTTTATTGTACCTATTCCTTCGAAGTGCATACCTAAGTCATCAGCAAACTCTATGTTTTTGACTCCATTTGCCATGACCAGAGGTAGCGTAAGCATAGCGATTAGTAACACTGAGACTAGGTTGTTTGATGAATGTTTTCTCTTTTTGCGTACTACATCTGTTTTATTTATTTTTTTTATTTATTTACAGATATGTCTGACTTGTTGTCTTCAATTGGTAATGGGGCTAATCGATGTATGGGACGTTTGAAAATTCCCGACTCCGTTTTTACGTCCACTACTCTGACTACATCATCATCCCCTTTGTAGGTTCTCGTGACTCTTCCTAATGGCCACTGAAGTACAGGAGCGTTGTCTTCCTTGATGATGACTACGGTACCAGGCTTAATGTTGTTGGCTTGCTCTCTCCATTTATTTCTGTACTGAAGTTCGTTGAGATAATCTCGAGACCATCTTTGCCAGAATTCATGTTTTATTTGTGATACTGCCTTCCAGCGTGTTCCTAAGGAAACTTTTGGTTCCACAGATCTTGCATCTACTTGCGTTGTTAATGGTTCGCCGATCAGAAAATGTCCAGGAGTGAGCGCAGATAAGTCGTTTGGGTCGTTTGACATGGGACTAATTGGTCGTGAGTTTAAAATTGCTTCAATCTCGACTATAATGGTTTCTAACTCTTCGTATGTGAGAGATGCGGATGCAACACTTCTTAGTAGTAAATGTTTCGCGGATTTTACTGCAGCTTCCCATAGTCCTCCGAAGTGAGGAGCTCTGGGTGGAATAAAATGAAAATGTATTCCCCTTTCATTACATGTTTTCATAATCATTTCTTGGGCGTTAGCTGAGTGGATTGCAGCTGATAATTCTGAAAGTTGATTTTTTGCTCCAATGAAATTAGTTGCGTTATCGCTGTAGAGATTTTGGCATCGCCCTCGTCGACTGATAAATCGTTTTAGGGCACCGATGAAAGCGTTGGTTGTAAGGTCGCTTACAAGTTCCATATGAACTGCTTTTGTAGCAAAGCAACAGAAGACGGCCAAATATGCTTTGGTCGGCCTTTTTCCTCGCAGCTTATAATGAATCCAAAAAGGTCCACAGTAGTCCACTCCTGCGTTTATAAACGGTCGTGCTGGTGTAATTCTCGTTGCTGGCAGATTTTCCATGACTTGTTGAAGTAGTTGTGGCCGCGCCCTGTAACATCGGACACAGTGGTGAACGATTGACCTTGCCATGCTTGCTGCCTTGATGGGCCAAAAGCGTTGTTTTGTATGTGCAATTAATGCGGTTGGGCCACAATGCATGTGATCTTCGTGTATTTTTTGCATTAGTAATTTTGTTATGGGATCATTTTAAGGAATTAGCATTTGATGTTTATTTTCATATGGAAGTGTTGATGAATCTAGTCGGCCGCCTACTCTTAAAATGCCGTCATTGTCCAAAAATGGTTTGAGGTTGTGTATCGAACTGCTTGTGCTGACCACACCCTTTTTCTTTAAGGCCAAAATTTCTGAACTGAAATCCGCCGTCTGCATTGTTTGCACAATTACTTTAAGTGCTTTGTCTAATTCAAGTGGAGTTAGCATCCACGAGGTTTGATGATTTTTTCGTGCACCTCGTGTGTGTTCTCCAAATCGGATCAGGAAGCCTAGAATCCTCTGTAGTCTCTTAAAAGAATTACCATGATTAATTGAATATATCATGTTCTCTGCTTCACTTCTTGCTGTTATTAAAGACATTTGTGCCTTTCTTTTGCCTTCTTCAGTTGGTTTAAATTTATTAGTGCAAAACGGTTGTGGCCAAACTGATTCCTTTCCATGCAGAAAGAAAGGTCCGTAAAACCATAAATCACACTGTTTGAAAGTCCTTGGATCGCATAATCGTGATAGGACGTCTGCTGGATTTTGTTTTGATGATACATGACGCCAATGCTGTGCTATTGAGCAGTCCTGAATTTTTGCAACGCAATTGGCCACAAAAACTTCATATGATGATGCTTCCGCATTTATCCATGAAAGCACAACTTCAGAATCAGTCCAAAAGTACGTGGATTCACTTCCATATTGAATGTCTTGTTGAATTCTGGTTGCCAGCTGTGCACCTAGTAGGGCCGCACAGAGTTCTAATCGGGCAATTGTTTGATGCTGCCGATTAATGGGTGCGACTATTGATTTGGCACACAACAGCCTTGTAGTAACCCTTCCATCCTTGGTGGTAGACCGAATGTATGCGACGGCCCCATAAGTTTTTTCTGAAGCGTCAGTAAAAACATGTAGTTGACATGAGTCTGGCACAGTGCCATTAAATACATGACGAGGGATCTGCTTATCATTTACTTCTTGAAGCTGGTTTCTAAATGTAATCCATTTGCTGTGTAATTCTGCGGGTAGTGTTTCATCCCATGCCACCTTCAGTTTCCAAAGATCTTGCATAAATATTTTAGCGTTGATAACTACCGGAGCCAAGATACCCAATGGATCGAATATCCGTGCCAAGTCTGAGCTCACACTCCTTTTTGACACTCTTGTGGTGCTGTTAAAAATGGTTTTGGCCTTAATGCAGAATGCATCGTTCTTTGGCAGCCATGTTAATCCCAATGTCTTGATAGAGTCACGTGAGTCCTCATCAAAGGTCTATTTCTTTTTGATCTGCTGGGATGCCTTGAAGTAGTTGAGGGTGATTAGCACACCATTTTCGCAATTCAAATCCTGCTGATTTCAAAATTGTTGTGACTTCCTTCTGAAGCAAAACAGCCGAAGTGAGGCTGTCACTTCCCAATAATCCATCATCCACATAAAAATTGTTATCCAACGCTGCGGCTCCTAACGGGTATGCTAAGCGATTTTCTTTAGCTAACTGCAACAGGCATTTGATTGCTAAATATGGTGCTGCTCTGGTCCCATAAGTCACCGTGTTCAGCTGGTAATATTTAATCTCTGCTTCGGGATGTTTTCTCCAGATAATAATGTGATACATGCGATCTTGTGGATCGATCACAATTTGTCTGTACATTTTCTGAATATCTGTTGTGAAGACATATTTCAGTAGTCTAAAACGTAATAAGATGCTGAATAGCTCGTTTTGGATAATTGGCCCTGTGTGCATGATGTCATTTAAAGATAATCCGGTTGATATTTTTGCTGATGCATCAAACACCACCCGCAATTTAGTGGTGCTACTATCCGGTTTGATTACGCAATGGTGTGGTTTGACGTAGCATGGTTTTCGTGAAATGTCCTTACTAGACACTTCAGACAAGTGTCCTAAGAGTTCGTATTCGTCCATGAAGTTGACGTACGACTGCTTAATCTCAGGGTTTTTAGCCAACCGCCTTTCTAAAGCTAAAAATCTATTAAGAGCCAGTTGTCGTGATTCTCCCAATGTTGATGGATTGTCTGTGAATGGAATTTGTACCACAAATCGTCCTTCAGATGTTCTTCGAGTGTTGTGGGAGAAATGCGCTTCGCATCGTTTTTCTGCAGCTGAAAAATGTTGCTTTGTGTTCTCAACTTCCTCTAGTTTCCAGAATTTCTCGAGTAAACCATTTGTGGTCTCTTCATCTGCACTAAAAATGCCACAAGTTGCAGAGATAGTGTTGGTTTCTTCTATTCTGCCTGATATCACCCAGCCAAATACAGTGTTTTGTAGAGTTGGGAGCTTGTCGCTTAGTCTGATTTGACCAATTGAAAGTGTTTGATAGAAAAATTCTGCTCCCAACAGTACATCTATTGGACCGGGCTGATGAAATGTTGGGTCAGCAAGTGGTAGATTGGAAGGGATGTTCCATGACGATGCGTCTATCAGTTGTGACGGCTGATCGTTAACAATTTTTGGTAATACAAAAGCTTCAAGCCGTGATTCGAACCCATTTAAGAGAGATCACATGGTCACGTTTATTCGCGCCTGACAATCCTTTTTATTGGCTCCAATTCCTTCTATGATTAGTGAAGAGTGTTTTTGTTGGAGTCCTAGCTTCTTAACAAGTCTCTCTGTGGGCGAGATTGACTTGCGAGCCGGAGTCCAATACTGCTCTGCATTCCAGCTCACGACCACTGTTTGTTATAAGATGAATACGAACAGTGCTGAGCATGACATATTTGTTGCAGATAGACCTATCTGCTGCGGATAAGCTGACTGGCATGGATCCCGTATTATTAGATGACGATGTGGGTGCATTTCCTGAACTTAAAATCATATATCCTTGGTTGTTGGATGTTGATGAACTGATTGGCTTTGTAGACATAGCCTTTTGTTTGCTGCATGCTGATAATGATGAACGGGCTGATCTTGCTGATGTAGTTTTTTGGTTGTTGGATGATGTTGACGAAATTTTCAAATTATCTTGGTTGTCGAGATGAAGTAACGTATTGTGTGTTTTGTTACATCTTGTGCATTTTCTTGATTCGCAGGAACTTGCGGCGTGTCCCTCCTTTAAATAATTGACGCATCTTTTGTTGTTTTTTACTACCTGCAGCCGTTCTGCTGGCTTCAAGAGTAAAAAGGTCTTGCAAGCAAATAATGGATGAGTTCCAGACTTGCATACATTGCACTCATAATGAGAGTATTGATTTGTTGATATTCCTGACACATATGATCTTGCTGATCCCTGTCTATCCTTGTTATTAACTGCTTCTAATGATTGAAACTGGGCTTCCAAAAAAATCAAAAAATCCTTTATTTTCGGTAACTCCTTAGGGTTTTTTAGGAATTGTTCATATCTAATGTGCGTTGATCTATCAAGCTTCTTCACAAGTAAGTGAAGAAGTAGTGGATCCCAGGATGATGTAGTTATTCCGAGGTTTTCCAGTGACATCAGGCATTCCTGCGTTGTATCATTCAAATTTTTGATGGAAGAAACCGATGAAGCGCTGAATTCTTGCCCCAACATCCTCTGTATTAACGTGGAGCACAGTACTCTTTTGTTATTGTATCTATCTCGCAGCATATCCCAAGCCACGTCGTAATTGTCTTGGGTGAGAGACAGATGCCTGATCAATTTTTCGGCTTCTCCTGATAGGTTTGTTTTTAGATACCACATTTTATGAATTTTCGGCAATGCTTGTTGGTCTACCATTTGAGAAAAAAGTTCATAAAATTGTCGCCACTTCAGAAAATCCCCATCGAATTGTGGAATGGCGACTCTTGGAAGTCTAAGTGTTTCTTCGCTTGCAAAACATGTTGATCGTGGTACTGCACTGGTTGTGGTAGATAATTGTATTCGAGTAGCATGCACTCTTGATTAACATGCCATGTACTCCTCAAAATTGTATCCGAGATCGCTTGGTTGTTCACAATTTTCCCACAGACTGTAGTTTATTTCCTCGATTTCTTGCCAGAGCTTGTTAATTTGCTGAAGGTTGACTTCGTGATACTGTGACTGGTCGCCTGGATCCTTTGTTAAGCCATCAA
>OY282641.1:73327415-73384915 GCA_958299015.1 Tetanocera ferruginea | reverse complement strand
TTTAATTTGTTCATGGTGTAGTGTTTTGATATCTATAAGTCCTCTTCCTCCTTCAGATCTGCTTATTGTTATTCGTTCTAAACATGAATTTGATATCGGTGCCTTCATACCTTCTTTCCAACGACTCAAAGATGACCAAAATCTGTTAAGATTTGACGAAATGGCAACACTTTGTATGATAGCAAGCCTATACAAGGGAATCGGTGTTTTATGATGAAAAAAAAAAGTTAAAATTGCCACCATTCAGCTTATTTTCAACCGATTTTGATATTTCTGTGTTCAATAAAATGGGAAATTTATGCGCAATGAGTTTTTGTGAAAATAATAATGTTATTCATGCAATATTATGCCAAAAAAATTCACAGAAACATGAATTATTTTGTGAAATTGACGAAACACTAAAGACTTAGCTTCGCTAAACGCTTCATTGTATATTAAATCAAATTTCTTTTTAAACACCCTTATTCTACGTGAAATTCTATTGAAAAGAAGTGCAATTAAGTTTTTATTTCCGACAAGGTATATGGCTATCAAAATTCAATGAAAGTCGGCACAACAAAATTTTAACACTTTGACTTTAAAAATTAATGAAAAAAAATTGTGACGACAGTGAGAAGTCTGACAAGGTGCGATGGAGTCGCAACATATTCCTCTTAAAGAATTTATATAAGGCTTGCTTGTGTTTTTTTTTTGGTCGATTTCGCCACACAGTGTTATTTTTAATCAAATTTTGGCTCTAACTCGTGACCGTAACATTATTTTCTTACTACATTTCATTGTAGTAAGAATTTGCATAGTTTTTGAAAAACGTGAACATTTTTTTTTAAAGCAAGGTACTATTTTAAATAAGTTTTTAAGTATCTTCACGCCCTAATCACGTTCGTCTTTAATTGTCAATTTGAATCAAATGTAATGCAGCAATGAAGAAGAGAATATTTATTTGAGCAATCAATTATTTATTTTAGTAATATAAAAAATTGAACTAAAAAATAAAAAAACAAATTAAGATTTTTAAATTTCTTTATTGACAACGTTTGCTGTGTAATTATTTTCATCATTTTTTAAAATGAATTGGGTAGAATATAAAAGTTACTATATGATATGATATGAAGATGGTACATTTTTTCTTATTTTATAAGCTCAACTTCACAACTTACCTCAATTTGTGTGCAACAAAAACTGGTTTTCAGAAAAATGATATAAACTTGTTTTTTGATTTAAAGCTGTTTTATTTAATTATTTTTTAAATATATTCACGTTCTCCAGCAAATAAAACTCGGAAGCTGAAGAATACTGAGGCAAAGACATTATTGCTCAGATGAAGTTGATGGAAGAGCGGCTTCAATCACTCACTGAGCATCAAATTTATCGTCTCTCGGGTGATCTCTCCGCTCTTGAGACTTAACTTAATTTTAAAATAGAGAGTGAAATTTAAATCATTAACTTGTATGTTCAAGATATCCAGGTTAAGATTAAATTACTTGACTCTGGTTTGATTGAGCTCAATAAATTAATAGCTGAAGTAGCAAAACTTTATTCTGAAGCTGAATTTAAGGCTGAGGCTAAGTAAAAGATTTTACATCTGACGCCATATTATTTGGTATTACCTTTGTGGAGTCTGAAAACTTAAAGAGCACATTTAATCAGATATGTCGCTCAATTGATTTCCTTGCGCCACAAGTTTGAGATATATTCTATACCAAACGTACTACACAACGACGTAACACAGCCGTCATTATTAAATTCTACACTCCGTTTGATAAAGTGCGCGTACTTTAGGCCTTTTCTAGGTTAAAGCAAAGAGCTTACGCACCAGTAACGCTGAGAGGAGCTCGTTTTGATCTTGACAATAACATTTTTATATACGAGAGTCTTTCAGCTGAGGTCAGAAAAATATTGCAAGATGAGCTCAAACTTAATCGTTCAAACAAGCTCTTTAATGTTTTTTCTGTTCGTGGAACCATCCATGTAAGGATTAGGAAAGATGATGCTGCGATTGCCGTCAACAATGAAGCTGAGCTTAATACTCTGGTGTCCAACCGCTTTGGTTCACTTAAAGTTTTATTACTTAATTTTAATTAAAAATTATCATTTCATCCCTCTTCACACCTTTCTATTTTTAATCATATCATTTTCTTAATATTTGTGATATTTTTATACCGCCATTCGTACTGCGTAAGAGGTATATTATTTTTGTCACGACGTGTGTAACGCTCATAAGGAGGCGTGGTAGGTATAGAAAAGTATATATATATTCTTGATCAGCATCACCATCTGAGTTGATTTAGCCATGTCCGTTTGTCTGTCCGTCTGTCTGTCTGTCTGTGTCTGTGGACACGATTACAGCCGTCATTTTTAAGCTATCGTTCTGAAATTCGATATTTGAGCTTTTTCCTAAAAAATTAAAATCAAGTTCGAGATGAAAATCTTAATCGGATGAAAATCACGCCTACCTCCCATACAACCCCAATCATGAATACTTTATAAAGAGGCTAATATCACTGGTTTACAAATAACGAAAAGTTATTTTTAAGCTATTATTGTTAAGCTATCCTTTTCTCATGTTAAATCGGTCGCTAATTCCGAAAACATTTTCTTTTTTTTTCTGTCACTCCGCTTTCGAGATATTGCCCACTGTAGAGTTTTCAACGAAAAAAAAAAATTGGTTCCACTGAATTGCATTTATCTCCAGAACCAACAACAGTAATCAAACAAATGATATATCAAATAAGCTAACAAAATTTCCTACAAACAATGCCAACATCATTTTTCGGTCGAGCTGTTAGTTTTGGCGGAATAAATTCAATTTTCTGGGATTGTTCTTGTTTTTCAGAAAAATTAAAAAAAAAATAGTTGCAAATTTTGTTAAGAAATCAGAATATTTAAATACTTTTGATATTTTTTACTAAACGCCAAAAAAAATAAGCTATTGTTGAAGAAAAAGTATTGAGAAATGAAAAAGTTGTGTTTAATGAAACGAAATCACCCAAATTATGTTATTGTCATGATTTTTATTGTCATATAAATAAAGTTGGTTATTGTAATATAATTTTTTTATTTTCTATTTTATTGTTCAAAGAATCAAATCAAGTCTTTTTCATTTTTATATCGGATGTAGATATCGGTGTTTTGTTAATTGTGTTCTATTAAGTCTGTTGAGCTCATCTAAATCTGTGTTTGACCATTTAATGATTCCGAATGAATATCTGTGTCAATAAATTTGAAAATTAAATGTTTGAGGCCATCAAATCTTAACAACGAAAGTCAGGGTACCATTTAGTGAGGGAGTAATTTTCATCTGAAAAATGGTCTTCTGAAATTTTGAAAATAAGTTAAGTTGTTATTCCTTGCCGACACAGATATGTTAATATTGGAGCTGTGTACGTGTTAATTGCTTTCAAAGTGTTTTTTTTTTTTTTTGAGCTTAGTTTTGTTTTGAGGATGAGTTTTAGTCTGCTTTGTATTCTGTTTTTAGTTGCATTTTATTTCAGCATGGTTGATTGTTGTTTTTTGTTCGAAACCGAGGTATTTGTATGTTTCTCCCTGTTCCATGTATTCTACTACATCGTGATGAAGTGTTATTATTTTTATTTTATTATTATTATTATTATTATTATTATTATTATTATTATTATTATTATTATTATTATTATTATTATTATTATTATTATTATTATTATTATTATTATTATTATTATTATTATTATTATTATTATTATTATTATTATTATTATTATTATTATTATTATCATATTATTACTACGGGCTAAGTAAGCAATTAGGTTCCAGAGCCCTCTCTCGATCGACAAAACTAACACTCTACAAGACGCTCATCATACCTGTGCTTCTCTATGGCGCTGAGGCATGGGTGGTACCGCAAACAGATGCAGCCGCTCTTGGGGTGTTCGAGAGGAAAGTTCTTCGCAAAATCTTTGGTCCTGTTCGAGTTGGCGACGACTATCGCATTCGAATGAACCACGAACTGTACGAGCTCTACGACGACATTGACATAGTCCAGCGTATAACAATTCAGCGACTACGTTGGCTGGGTCATGTCTTTCGTATGGATGAAGAAGCTCCAGTGAAAAAGGTGTTTGAGGCGAAAGCCGAGGGTCGACGACGAAGAGGAAGACCATGCCTCCGATGGATTGACCAGGCCGAGGAAGCCCTTACCGCGCTTGGTGAAAGAGATTGGAGGCGGCGCGCACGAATCAGAGACGCCTGGCGAGAACTGATGAAGTCGGCCGTAACCCGTCAACGGGTTGTCATGGCCACCTAAGTAAGTAAGTAAGTTATTATTATCATTATTTTATTATTATTATTATTATTATAATTATTATTATTATTATTATTATTATTATTATTATTTTTATTATTATTATTATTATTATTATTATTATTATAATTATTATTATTATTATTATTTTTATTATTATTATTATTATTATTATTATTATTATTATTATTATTATTATTATTATTATTATTATTATTATTATTATTATTATTATTATTATTATTATTATTATTATTATTATTATTATTATTATTATTATTATTATTATTATTATTATTATTATTATTATTATTATTATTATTATTATTATTATTATTATTATTATTATTATTATTATTATTATTATTATTTTTATTATTATTATTATTATTATTATTTAACATGCAATAACAAAAGAGTTCAGCTACTACAGCTTTTTCGCACTTTCTCAGCATTAACTTATTTGAAGCCACAATCCAAAGCATCAAAAATTTTTAATGAATAAGAATCTAGTGGCTCAAAACAAAGTTAATGTGGAAAAAATTTACCCACCAAAAATTGGGTTGGGCTCAGGGACAACACAGGACGTAACTACTAACCAGGCACACATAGATCTAATAACAGAATAGCTTTTAATCTACTTTTGAGTTGACCTTTTTAGTTCGTTCTACTAAAAGGTAAATAAATTGCAGTGTTAGCGTTTCTACTGCTTCTACGGTAAGAGTTAAAATTAATGAGAGAAAGAATTTCCGGAGAATCGAAAACAACTGTAATGAGTTGGTGTAAATATACGATATCTGCGGACCTCCTTCGCTCACTTAGTGACTACATTCTTAATAATTTTAAACGATGCTCATAAGGAGGAAGGTTTAAAATATCAGTTCCACTTAAGCCCCTCAGAGCAAACCGAACAAAACGTTTTTGGATCCTCTCTATTCGTTCAACATGCACACTATAACTTGGGGACCAGACTTGACTTGCGTACTCCAAGTGAGGACGCACAATTGCATAATTACAACGTTATAGTTGTAATCATGCTTTTGAATTTTTTGGCCCAGCGTTTTATAAATCCAAGCATTGAAGACGCTTTTTTACATATATTATCAATATGAATGTTGAACGATAACTTAGGATCCATGCATACACCAAGGTCTTTCACGGCGTCAACACGACTTAAATCAGTATCTTTTATATTGTAATAAAAAAATAAATTATTCCTTTTTCGCGAAAAGGTCATAGTTTGGCATTTACTAGGATTGAGAAACATATTATTTTTAGAACACCAAACTTCAAAGGATTTCAGATCAGCCTGGAGTAGGTTAGAATCATCTTTAGTATTTATTTTTCTGTAAATTTTCATATCGTCTGCATAAATCAGCAAACGAGATTGTTCAATGACGTATGTGACGTCATTAATTGCTAAAATAAACAGAAGTGGGCCAAGGTGGCTACCTACATTATTATTATTATTATTACTATTATCAAATTAAAATCATTCTTTTAATCAAATTTTGGCTCTAACTTGTGACCGTAACAAACTCTTTAAATAGGCTAATGTTTAGCTAAAGAACTGAGATTGGGTATTTGTGTATTTTCTATCAAAACTGGGACGTGTTAGAAAAATTCGCGTCAACCACCCAAGAATACGCCCACCTCCCATACAACCCCAAAATTGAAAACTTTTTAAAGAGGCTTATCTTACGCTTCAGAAAAATAATTTGATATGAATTTATTTTATACGTCATCAAAATAGTACAATTTTTGAGATCTCATACAAAAAGAGCTACAACTTTAGATTTTGTACCCTTACGAATCGGCTGTGGAGGTATTTTAACTTCGACCAAGTCGAGTATATACTTTGCTAGTTTTTCTTGATTTAAGGAATTCAATCTCATAAGAAACTCGTCTTATAATAGTTCAGCAACGATTTTGTGCTCACCACGTTCAATCCTGTGTTAAAGTGCCAACAAATAAGCTTATTATAAAAAAAATGGTCCTAAGATTTAATAACAAACTGTATGTAGTCGCATTCAAAATTAATTTTATTTATTTGTTATTTATATTTTATTTAGGAAACCGGCACAACAAAGTTTAAAACCTTAATAACAGTGCCGGCAGCGTATGTTAACTTAACATGGAAGTGAGCTTTAAACTATAAAAAAAAAAAATTTCTTATTACAAACGAGATAGGTACATTCATAAAGGTTTAGCCTTAAACAATTCATAAACAAACTTAAACTATTAACATGTTTTGAACATACGAGTATATAATTATCTAACCTATTCTTTATTCTATTACAAGTATAGATATTCATTTAAGAAGCAGACAATAGACATTTTTCATTCACCTCAAATGTTGTGGTGTTCCAGTCATCGTCAATGTGTGCTTACTGATAAATGTCAAATAAATTTTAGGTGCATACTTTTAGGCTAACATCATATAACATTTTTTCATATAAAAAGCACTGTAATAAAGAAACAGGTTCTGGTACAGGCTGAAGATGTTTTAAGAAGCGTAGCAATAACAACTATAAATAGTTTGAGCGATATAGAGCACGGAGCAGGACGCTTGTCTTTTATATATTCAGATTATCGAACTTATATCTACAGCGAAGAAAAATATAAAGCTAATTTGTTTTTGAATTGCACAGCGTTATTGCATGATCATAAACTATAAGGAAGTGCGTTCTAAAGACGAACAGAGTGAATGAAAAACTGTCTTCTAGACGTCAAACAAGAAAAACGTAAGCAATTAATTTTATTTGTTCGGCTGGATCGAGTAAAATTTAATCTCAACAACAAGTAGCTCGGTTCTGCTTTACAAATAATCTTATGCAATAATAAAAGCGTGCGATAGTTTAACAAGTTTTCAAAGGCTAAGCCGTGGATTCATTTTGCATACTGGGAAACATGATCTCTTCTTTTCAGTCCAAATACATAGCGAGCAATATTGTTAAAAATAACGTTTAATTTGTTTTTACTTAAGCCCTCGCAATTTGCAAAAATTTCACATCCGTATAGCATTGTTGTATTAGATATGTTTAAGCAAGTTGCATTCGTATATGAAGAGGTGTTAAATACTGCGACGTTCATTAAACACGAAGCATGCCGAAGATCTTACATACTTACTTTACTTAGGTGGCCATGACAACCCGTTGACGGGTTACGGCCGACTTCATCAGTTCTCGCCAGGCGTCTCTGCTTCGCGCGCGCCGTCTCCAATCTCTTTCACCAAGCGGGGTAAGGGCTTCCTCGGCCTGGTCAATCCATCGGAGGCATGGTCTTCCTCTTCGTCGTCGACCCTCGGCTTTCGCCTCAAACACCTTTTTCGCTGGAGCTTCTTCATCCATACGAAAGACATGACCCAGCCAACGTAGTCGCTGAATTGTTATACGCTGGACTATGTCAATGTCGTCGTAGAGCTCGTACAGTTCGTGGTTCATTCGAATGCGATAGTCGTCGCCAACTCGAACAGGACCAAAGATTTTGCGAAGAACTTTCGTCTCGAACACCCCAAGAGCGGCTGCATCTGTTTGCGATACCACCCATGCCTCAGCGCCATAGAGAAGCACAGGTATGATGAGCGTCTTGTAGAGTGTTAGTTTTGTCGATCGAGAGAGGGCTCTGGAACCTAATTGCTTACTAAGCCCGTAGTAGCACCTATTAGCAATTGTTGTTCTTCGCTTTATCTCCAGGCTGACATTGTTGTTGCTGTTTACGGCGGTGCCAATGTATGTACACTCCTTGACAACTTCAAAGTTATATTTGCCTGCTGTAACATGGGAGCCTAGACGCCGCACTTCCCTATCATTTCCTATAATTTCCTACCTTGACGGAGCTGCATGTATCGCTCAACGTCATCTTGCAGAGCCTTATCAACTTTGCAGGTATACCGAACTCAGACATTGTTGCGTACAGGCAATCCCGAATCGGGCTATCGAACGCAGCTTTGTAATCAACAAAGAGATGATGGGTGTCGATTTGGTTTTCGTGGGTTTTCTCCAGGATTTGACGTAGAGTAAAAATCTGGTCTATGGTGGACTTGCCAGGACAAAAGCCACACTGATAAGGTCCAATCAGTGTTTTGGTGTGCGGCTTCAATCTTTCACACAATACGCTCGAAAGAACCTTGTATGCGATGGAAATAAGACTGATACCTCGGTAGTTGGCGCAGATTGTCGGGTCTCCTTTGTTAAGTATAGGACATATTATTAAACCAAATAATAATTAATTAACGATTCTTAAAACCGTGAATTCAACTTTATAAAGCATTGATAACAATTTTTGGATGGTATTATCCTAAGAAAAACTTCTTGGAAAGTATAAATATGAGTGATAATAGTTGCGTTCGTTTCGCATCAAAATAGTACAGATTGTTATTTTTTATCTGTAAGGCAAACAAAGAATTAACAATTCTATCCGTCTTAATACCCTAAACCTGTGAGGTCAGGGTATATTAACTATGTGCAAACGTTTGCACCTAGAAATAAGCAATTCCGGTAAAGAAAAGTATATATAATCTTGATCAGCGTTACTTGATTTGATTTAGCCCTATCCGTATGTCTGAACGTAGATCCGTCTGTCTATGTGTTGTACGTAAACACAGGCTAAGAAAAAGGAATAAAGATAATTGCATGAAACTTGGTACTCATATTCATATGGACCAAGGATCTGCTCAATTGAGTGCTTATGGAATCCGCCATCAGATACGCCTACCTCCCATACAACCCAAAAGTTTAAAAGTATAAATAAGTTTATGCCTAGTCGCAAAAAAAAGCCACAAAAGCTACAAAATTCCAGTAACTAGGACTTGGCAACCTAAACCTTGCCACAGAAGCCTAGCAACGTAATCCCAGCCAATAATGCCTAGCCAAAAAAGCCTAGCCATAAAATATTAGAAACACAATTCCAGAAACTAAGACCTTGCAACGTTAGCCTAGCAATGCAAGCCTAGCCACAAAAACCTGGCCGAAAAAGACCAGACACACAATTCTAGGAACTAAGACCTAAACGTGAGCCCTACCCCAGAAGTATAGTAACGTAAGCCTAGCCACAGCCCGTCTTAGATAAGGCGGCTTCCTGATCTGCGTCTGTGCTGTAGCGGTCGGTAGTATTTTAAAACTTGTCCGTAGGTATAAAGGAAAAAAACAAAAAAAAAAACCAAATCAAAATTACCAAGAATAAACAAAAAACACCAAAAACAAAACCCAGAAGCGTCTAATCCATGATGGGCGGCTTTCAGGTCTACGTGTGTACCGTAGATAACGGCAGTCTTTAAAACTTGAAATGTCCGCCAATAACATTACTAATCCAGGTGGGAGCCAAAATAGTGGTAATCCAACCGTGGGAACTCCCACGGTGTGGCAAGAATTCCGGGGGCCCCACCCAACATTTACACAATCGGCGATTAAAATAATTTCCCAAACAGCATCAAATTAAATCCTGGAAAAACCAACGAAAATCAAATCGACACCCATCATCTCTTTGTAGATTATAAAGTTGCGTTCGATAGCCCGATTCAGGATTGCCTGTACGCAACAATGTCTGAGTTTGGTATACCTGGAAAGTTGATAAGGTTCTGCAATATAACGTTGAGCCATACATGCAGCTCCGTCAAGGTAGGAAATGACCTCTCTGAAACCTTTAATACCGGACGAGGTTTCAGACAAGGCTACCCGCTATCATGCGATCTCTACAATTTCATCATGGAGGAGATCCTCCGAAAGGCACGTAAACATTGCATTGGAAATATTTTCAATAAAGGTGTCCAGCTCTTTCGTATGCTGTTGATATCGATATTATCGGCCGAATCGAAAAGAAATCGGTCAAAGTGGGTTTGATGGTGAACGAGAGCAAAACAAAGTATATGCTGTCTGCAAATAGTGCGGAAGTGCGGCGTCTAGGCTCCCATGTTACAGCAGGCAAATATAACTTTGAAGTTGTCAAGGAGTTTAAATACCTTGGCACCACCGCAAACAACAACAACAATGTTAGCCTGGAGATAAAGGCTTAGAAGAATAACAATTGCTAACAGGTGCTACTACGGGCTTAGTAAGCAATTAGGTTCCAGAGCCCTCCCTCGATCGACACAACTAACACTCTACAAGACGCTCATGATACCTGTGCTTCTCTATGGCGCTGATGCATGGGTGGTATCGCAAACAGATGCAGCCGCTCTTGGTGTGTTCGAGAGGAAAGTTCTTCGCAAAATCTTTGGTCCTGTGCGAGTTGCCCACGACTATCGCATTCGAATGAACCACGAACTGTACGAGCTCTACGACGAAATAGACTTAGTCCAGTGTATAACAATTCAGCCACTACGTTGGCTGGGTCAAGTCTTTCGTATGGATGAATAAGCTCGAGCGAAAAAGGTGTTTGAGGCGAAGTCGAGGGTCAACGACGAAGAGGAAGACCATGCCTCCGATGGATTGACCAGACCGAAAGAGCCCTTACCGCGCTTGGTGAAAGGGATTGGAGACGGTTCGCGCGAAGCAGAGACGCCTGGCAAAAGCTGATGAAGTCGGCCGTAACCCGACAACGGGTTGTCATGGCAATAATATTTAATAAACGTCAAAATGAAGCTAATTTTTATGAGACTACAGCAAATCAATCAAATTTTTTGTAGAGGAAAAAATTTACCACTATTTGTCTTAATCTACCACTCTTTTTGAGCAAATTCTACCACTATTTAAAATTTTCAAGGGACAGCACTGACACCGATCGAACTCTCCAAGCCGACTTGATGAGCGTCATTCTCAATTGGCGGTTTTATCGCTATGTCTACAATAAAAAAATGTCATTCAAAAAATGTATTGTTTAATTATTGTACACAAAGATGATCGCAATTTTCAACGAATTCTTTTTCGTCCTAGCCCCACTGATCCGATTCAAGATTTTTTTCTGAAAACAGTCACATTTGGTGTGAACTGCACCCCATTTCTCGCTATTCAAACACTTCATCAGTTAGCTGAAGATTGCCAAAAATATCATCCGTTGGCTTCTTCAGTTTTGAAGCGTGAAACTTATGTTGACGATAGTCAGGAGGTCACGTTATACAATCTGCTCAAAATTCTCAGCTTATAGAATCTCTTAAAAGTGCTGATCTTTCTTTAAAAAAGCTAACTGCCAATCACCCAAACTTACTTACATACTTGCCCGAGGAAGATGCTAAATTAAGATTTTTTAAAATTTTAAGATGCAAGTTCAACCAATACTCTGGGAATTCTAATCTCTATTGCCCAACCCATCTGCTACAAAAAGGCAAATCTTTACTGCGGTGGCGGCCCTCTTCGACCGAGCTGGCTGGCTATGCCCAGTGATTGCTCAGGCAAAAATACTTTTACAGCAACTCTGGCTGGAAGGTGTTGACTGGAATGAATGTGTCAATCCAGTCACTTTGATGAAATGGAATTCGTTTCTCGACAATTTATCAGCCATCGACAAAATTGCCATACCCAGATGGATTGGGTTCTCTCCAAAGCATAAGTTACAAATTCATGGCTTCTGCGATTACTCAGACAAAGCCTATTGTGCAACTCTTTACATTCGCACAGTAGACGGAAACTCAACAAGCTCTTCCCATTTACAAGTAGCCAAAAGCAAAGTGGCCCCTCTCCAAACTATTAGTTAACCTCGACTTGAGCTGTGCGCAGCAGTTCTCATGTCAAAACTAGTCAAGCACGTGAATTCGCAACTACAATTGCCGAAACATGAACTTCAACTCTGGTCAGACTCTTCTATTGTCTTGGCCTGGCTTAAGACCCCCCTATTAGTGGAAAACATATATCGCAAAAAGAATATCTGAAATCCTGAAAAATGTTGAAAATGCCACTTGGAGGCATGTGCCAACCGCTGATAATCCCGCAGACCTTGGCACGCGAGGATGTACTCCAAATGATCTGGTAAACAGCCCTCTGTGGTGGCATGGACCAGATTGGCTTTTGAAGACCCCACAGCATTGGCCCAAAGTTAAATCCACAATTACAGTAGTACCAGAGTCTCGAAAAGTTTAAATCTTTCATGTTTTAACCCCCGACAACGATATTCTGATCTCTCAAGGCTTTGAATGGTCGTTCATTCCACCCAGCGCCCCTCATATGGGTGGATTATGGGAGGCAGCTGTTTAAAGTTTTAAAACTCATTTTTAAAAAGTAGCTCAATCCCAAAAGTTCAATAGAAAAGAACTTTCTTCTGGTTCTGGTACTCTTCTGGTTCGCATAGAAGCTATGCTTATCTCATGCCCACTTTCTCTAATGAGTGACGATCCAACTCAACTATTGCCATTAACCCCAGGCTATTTCCTACGTGGTGCACCCTTGATCACCATCCCTGAGATCAATAAAGAAAATGTATCCCTAATAAATAGATGGGAAAAATTAAAGGCTCTTCACCACCAGTTTAGCAGTCGCTGGAAAGAAGAATATTTGTGTGAGCTTCACAAACGATATAAATGGAAATACCCTAAAAAAAATATATTTGAGGGAGACTTGGTTGTTCTCAAAGACGAATTGCTCCCTCCAACCGATTGGCGACTCGGTCGTATTGCCAATATATATGGAGCAGATAAACGGGTTCGAGTGGCTGACATTAAAACTCAGAGTGGTGTCGAACATTGGTTGAGGTTCATAGAACGAGCGGCTAGAAATAGAAGAAGTTGTCGAAGGACAATGAAACTTGGCACATAGGCATTTTTTGTTTGAATCAAGAACAAAATGGAAAAATCAAAATGATCCGCCCTCTTTTGCGCCCACATCCCATAGTGCCTGTTTAGACCGTCATGCCCATGACCGTCATGCCCATGACAAAAAGTGTGTACACGAAAGGCATGGAAATGCGGAATTGCAATGACGAGTCTAAACAGACTCATACAAAGTGAAAATTAAACTTTGACCTACCGCATTGATCTTTGACACATAGCATTTTTAAACACTCAGAATCATTTGTGTGAAATTTGAAAAATATCCGCTCACTTTTACGCCCACTTCCCATACAACTTGTATTGAAAAAGTGGCATAACTCCCTTGATTTTAGTGCATCTACTCAATTTTCACAAAAAATAAAAATTATAATTATAGAATGGGCTCCTGAAAATATATACCTAATCCGCCTACTTTTACGCCCACCTCCCATAGAAAAAACAAATAGAAAAACATGGATAAGAAACTTAAGCAAAGTCTTTTAATAATTTTTTAACATCATTATCGTACTTTTTTGGAAGGGAGTAGGTAGGAGCAGCTGAATTTTTTTTTAACTTTTAGCTGAGACTTCAAACTGTATTTTGAGTTCTTTCGTTTAACAGCGCTCCACAGCGCTAAAAAGATGCTTTACACTGAAGTTGATGAACATTTAAATTTTGATGTTGATTATATTTTGTTTTACGAAATTTTTGTATGGCTTCTTTTCCAACTCTTTTTAATGCAAATCTCATCTATGATAATTGTCATTTAAGCATAGTCTTTATCTATTGTCTTTTTGTCTTTGCATAGTCTTTAGTATAACGCAGACTTGTATATATCATTTACGAAAATATACAACAAAGTCAAATGATAAGTTTACTGCGATTGTACCAAAAGATTGAATAAACAGTAAATTTGCATTCCATTTTAAACACGCAAACATATATGAACTTCGAGCATGTCTGTCCAAATAAATAATAAATATATCAGCCTAATATTACGGAATCATAATATTCAGATATCTAACAACAAAATACCAAAAAATTTTCCAAATCGGCGAACATGAAAAAAATTAATTTCGGACACTCTTCAGCATATGTGTGCTATCACTCGACCTATCGTAAAACTTTGTTTTTTACCTTCATATTAAGATGTTTTGCAACTCAAAGCTATTTCTGTAACAAAGTTTTAATTTTCAACAACTCCATTAACTAAAACTCTTCATTACATATGCTCATACATTCTCAATTCTTATCAATTCTCTTCTGATCTTAATTCTTATTGCATACACTCAAATCATTTATCCAAAATCCACACAATATCATATAAATACTTATAATGTTTTTGTTTTCTAGGCAATTGTATCAGTACCGACTCTGTAAGAGACATCATTCTATAAGGTTCTGCAAGCTGTTCCTGACGATGGACGTTTTACAACGCAGGCAAACTATAAGAAAGCATGGGTAATGTTCAAACTGTTTGGCAAAATCGCATACCGTTGGAAAATGGATCTCTATGGTCGCCTGCAAAACATGTGGAGACCTGCATCATTCTCTCCTTCATGAGTTTAAACAGCCTCGTATCTTCTTTAAAACCCTTCAAGCGCCGTCAAACGAGCTGAAAACAACAAAGCGCACGGGAATCGCGCATCGTCTTCAGCTCGCTTCCAATCGGTGTACAAATGACCGTAAGCCTTCACACCAGCAGAGAAGTTCCCGTCCCGTCGGGAGCGCTTACCAGAACGCGCTAAACGAGAACGGAGCCCCATCAACAATCCTCGAGAACAGCTAGGAAAGGTCATAAGGGCTTTGCAGCAGCTGGAGAACATGCTTTAAAATCTTGCACTAGAGCAAGGCGGGCGCCATTTGACATCGCAAGACGTTCTTCGCAACTTATTATACTTATTTTATCTTAAAATACTGAATTGAATTGTTTTGTATATACTTACCATTTCCTATGAATACCTACATGCTTAATTTCAAACTCTTACACCGTACTGTACTAGTTAACTACTAACCTTTTCGAACTTATAGTATTAAACCTAGCTTTAAGTTATGGTTGAGCTTAACTTGCCTGTTTTGTTTTATCCTGGTAGCTCAGTAGGTTCCAAGCTACTTTTGTTTTCCCGTAGAGCGCTCTCCACGAATCGTGCTACATGTTTCCTCCTCGCTGCTGACCATAATGTCGAGCACGCAGTCTACAGTAAACGCACCGACCACTTCTATAAGGTTGTTACGCTACGAGTGCCACCGTGCACATTGGACGACGGTGTGTAAGACAGCTTCGAATCAAGTCTTATCCCTAGGTAGTTTACCACCTTCTGGGTAGTGATCGTGCTAACGCAGACTTGCATTTCAACTTCTAGTGGAATATGTTTTCTTGTGAGATGAAGGAGCTCAGTTTTTTTAGTGGTAAGTTGGAGGCCATGAGAGTCAAGCCATGCTTGTGTTCTACGCATGATCTGGTTTAACTTCCTTTGTGGTTCTTTGGTGTATCGTGCGGTGATAAAAGCAGCAATGTCATCTGGGTACCCGACGAGATATGTGTCATCTGGCATATCAATACAGAGAACTTCGTCGTAGCTTACGTTCCACGGACCTGGGCCTAATATTGACCCTTGTGCAGCTCCTGACATTATCTGTTGTTTTGTCTCGAGCTGCTTGTGGTTTCGTAAATGAGTTGGCGATCCTTGAGGTAGTTTCACATTATTTTACTTAGGTACAGCGGTATTAGAAAGCGATTTTTCAAGGCGTGGATCATTTTGTTCCAACTAGTGCTGTTAAAAGCGTTTCTTACGTCCAGGGTGGCCAGTAAAACGATTCCTCTGGAGCATTGATTTCTACTCTACGCTGTTTCAAAGCTTGCCAGAGCTTCTTCGATTGCTCCAATTGTGGATATACCGGGTCTTAAGCCATACTGTCTAGGGGACAATCCCCCGCCATTATTGATTGCATTTGCAAGGCGAGGCTTAATCAGTTTTTCTAATAGCTTGTCAGCTGTATCAAGCATGCATAAGGGTCGATAGGCCGAAGGAGTAGATATGAGTGATTTTTTGATACCGGTAAGTTAGTCATTTGTGTCGAATATTATTGTGGGGTAAACGTCAATTTCAGCAAGAAAGGCGTCTGGATTGTAACGAGTGTTTTTGTTTCGAAGGCTGAGGTATGCTCAGCCGCTCCAGGGTCCGTCCAAGGGATCTCGCAACCCTTGGGCAAAAGTAAATTTTTCTTAATCAGATTTTAAATAGATGAATTAATCGCAGAATTAGTCACGGCTGACGTTAAAGTCAACACAATCACTAACCCTCAAAGGATTTAGCTCGGCAGGATTAATAATCTATTTTTCCTTTTTTTTTATATTTATTCTTTCTTTTTTTTATATTAAATATTTATTACAAACTTAGTGAATACCTAAAATTAGTTCATATGGGGTATAAAAATTAGTGGCAAAGTGCGCACGGTGGCAGGGGGCCAACTGATTCAGGCGTACTTAGTATATACTTAAAATTAGTTCATATACGGTATAAACATTAGTGGCAAAGTGCTCACGGTGGCAGAGGGCCAAACTGATTCAGGCAGTAGACGGCAGAAGGCCGACTGCAAAACAGGCCTTCACAACGTAGACCTACTTAGAGTACGGTGGGTTGCTAAACCCGAAAAGCCGAAGCTAAAGTTTGACCGGAGTCGAAAAGCCGGAGCTTGAATTTGACCGGAGTCGAAAAGCCGGAGCTTTAATTTGACCGGAGTCGAAAAGCCGGAGCTTGAGCGGGACCGAAGTCGACCAGTAACTGAGTTACTGAGGTAAGGTGGCTTGATTACAGAAATCTGTAATCAATGTTATATCCCTGGCCTTATCACCACCTGAAAGTTGACTTACAATTAAGATTTTAATTGACGTCAACTGAAATATCAAGCGAACTCAACATGCCTTTACCAACATTTTGCGCACTACTTATTCAATGTTCACTGCTAACTGCATGTGAATCATATCATTGTTAGCATGTCAACAAGTGCTACAATGCAACGTTGCTATAAATAGCCAGGATGCTTACATTGCTGCTAATGCTCCAACGAGTTCTGTGTGTATGTGTGCTGCACTGTGTTTGATATATTAAGCAGCCTTCAATAATTATAAGATAATTAAAGCGGCGTATGGAATTGCCGTCGGCATTTAAAACTACTTCTTTTTTTTTTCCTTATATTATACGAATCTATATATATTTATTTTAATATTAATTTGTAACGACTTCAGTCGTTACATTCTTCTCTTCCAAACGGGTGAAGAGAAAAAAAAAAAAAAACAAAAATTAAAATAAGAAAAAAAATTTTTTTTTTTTTTTTGTGTTTAAATTAATCCAAATTCATAAGCAAAGTAGAATAAATCTTCTATATAAAAATTATAATAATAAAAAAAAACAAAAGCTTCAGGCTATACTTAAATTAATAACTAAGTGTTAACATCGAATTTGCGGCGTCTTGAAGAAATGTTTGTTGGTCGTAATCACTTCCTTGGCTTAACCATATCGTAGTCTTGCCCAACCGTCCTGCACCGTAATCTGGATCTTACCCCATAGACCATAATAGGTGAAGGTACGTCGGCCAGGGTTCTTTTGTGGCGGTATAGTGATTCTTTTAAACGGATCTGGTGCGGTGGCTTGCGGCTTCTGGTAGTCATGCAATTTGGCCCTACTCCCTGATGCGGTGGTACCTTGCGCGGAAGTACTGGGTCTTGGTCGACGCTCAACCTGCGCTGTTGCAAAGGTTATGAACAGAACACGATGTCGGGAAACACGTTCTGGTACGGCTTCTGCCCAGTACCTAGCTCTAGGATCAGCCTTGGCTGGTGGCTGGTATGGCAATGGTGGCTGAATATTTTCTGGTGCTTGTGTGCCTGCTTTTGCTGCCTGGTTAGTGGTCACCTGTATTGCTGGGTTCCGGGGTGGATCTTGGTGTGTGCAAGGTTCTTCAGTGATGACCTTAATTTGGTGTTTGGTTATATTGCAGTTGTTGACATCTTTTTTTATATTTCCTTTTTCTATCGTGATAAGTTCTTGCAGCTCCTGTGACTGCAGTGACGGTGTAACATCTAATATTGTATGTTACTGATTAAAATTATTTTTATTTGTACTGATGGTGGGCTGTTGCTTGCGTCCCGCAATTATAAGCTTACATTCGAGCTTATTTAATAAATCCATGCCCAGGATAAATTCTTCTGTCAGTCCTGGCAGGAAGTATACGCGATGGGAGATTTTCCTCCCATAGGCTGTGATAATGACGTCATAATATTTGTCTATCGCGACCTCTTCACCATTAGCGATTCGAATAAATTTTTCTTGATCGGTTTTACGAGCTTGTCTCTGTAGCCGATCGTGTAGGCTATAACCTATGAATGACATAGTAGCCCCCGTGTCTATAAGAGCTTCTACAGGATGCATATTGCAGAGGAGGGGCACGTGATAGCGAGCTATATTCGGTATGGCTGTGACTGGAATATGTTGACAATTGCAGTCTCTTGTCAATATGTTATTTGTGCCGCAGTATGAACAGAATAACCGTGGTGGCTGGCGACATGTGCGTCGGGTATGCCCTGGCTGTCGGCATGCCCAGCAATGTGTTTCGCGCCGGTATGGTTGATACAGGATGCAATGATTGGCATGTACACGGCTAGAAGCTCGTGCTTCTTCCCCTCGGAGATGCTCATATTCATCAGCTAGTGTCATTAGGGAGTCGATATCTTCGAAATCATGCCGTCGAATATATAGCCGATATTCTGGTCGGAGTCCCTCAAAGATTCGTTCAATTTGTGATTCCCTTTTCATTCGTGGGTGTTGCCGGATCATGGCCATTATTCCCATTACGAAATCTTTTGCCTTTTCTCGATAGCCTTGTCGACGCCACATTATGTCTTCTTCCAGTCGTTGTAGGTATCGGGGTGGCAGGAAGAATTTGTTGGCAGCCTCCTTGAAAGCATCCCACGAATAAATTTCATCACGCTTGTAACGCCACCAGTCCTTGGCTTTACCCTTGCACAGTTCATTCAACGGCAGCAGTAGACTATTCAATGGGACTTGGTAACATTCGGCCAGCTCTTCAATATTTTCTATGAAGTCGTGGAGGGGTCGGGTGGCATCAAAACTGAGTCCCCATTTCCTGACTGTGTTCATCACGTCCAAGTCGACTACCGGGTGAGCAGGGCTGGTGGTGGCTTCTTTATTGGCTGATTTGGGAAAAGCTGTGTGTTGTTTTTTATCCATATTAAGTGACTCTGTTGATTTGCGTGTTCGTTGCGCTTAAGCCCAATCGCTCATGCGTTTACGTAAATCTGTTATTGTTCCTTCAGTAGCCAATCCGCACGATTGAAGTTTGGATTCTAATTCTTCTTTATTTGAAGTGTAAATCCAGTTTAGTGTGTCGGTGTTTAATAAATTGTTTTCTTTTTCGGGCAACTTTTGCTGTTGTCCCTGCTCGGGCGCCATTTGTAACGAGTGTTTTTGTTTCGAAGGCTGAATTAATGAATTAATCGCAGAATTAGTCACGGCTGACGTTAAAGTCAACACAATCACTAAACCTCAAAGGATTTAGCTCGGCAGGATTAATAATCTATTTTTCCTTTTTTTTTATATTTATTCTTTCTTTTTTTTTATATTAAATATTTATTACAAACTTAGTGAATACCTAAAATTAGTTCATATGTGGTATAAAAATTAGTGGCAAAGTGCGCACGGTGGCAGGGGGCCAACTGATTCAGGCGTACTTAGTATATACTTAAAATTAGTTCATATACGGTATAAACATTAGTGGCAAAGTGCTCACGGTGGCAGAGGGCCAAACTGATTCAGGCAGTAGACGGCAGAAGGCCGACTACAAAACAGGCCTTCACAACGTAGACCTACTTAGAGTACGGTGGGTTGCTAAACCCGAAAAGCCGAAGCTAAAGTTTGACCGGAGTCGAAAAGCCGGAGCTTGAATTCGACCGGAGTCGAAAAGCCAGAGCTTGAATTTGACCGGAGTCGAAAAGCCGGAGCTTGAGCGAGACCGAAGTCGACCAGTAACTGAGTTACTGAGGTAAGGTGGCTTGATTACAGAAATCTGTAATCAATGTTATATCCCTGGCCTTATCACCACCTGAAAGTTGACTTACAATTAAAGATTTTAATTGACGTCAACTGAAATATCAAGCGAACTCAACATGCCTATACCAACATTTTGCGCACTACTTATTCAATGTTCACTGCTAACTGCATGTGAATCATATCATTGTTAGCATGTCAACAAGTGCTACAATGCAACGTTGCTATAAATAGCCAGGCTGCTTACATTGCTGTTAATGCTCCAACGAGTTCTGTGTGTATGTGTGCTGCACTGTGTTTGATATATTAAGCAGCCTTCACTGCGGTTAGTACTTAGATGGAGGACCACATTGGATCCTCCATCCGCATTATTATTAATTTTTTTTTTTTTTTTTTTTTATATTCTACTCTACTTCATTTATTAATTCTTCTGTTTCTTTTTCTTTTTATTTATTCATTAGTATTTTTAAAGTTTAAATTAAATGTTTGGCTTTGGCGATTCCATGGTTAGCCAAAGCATGCAGTTGTTAGTGTTGTTAAACAATTCGGCAGCTGCATGATAATTAAAGCGGCGTATGGAATTGCCGTCGGCATTTAAAACTACTCTTTTTTTTCCTTATATTACACGAATCTATATATATTTATTTTAAAATTAATTTGTAACGACTTCAGTCGTTACATTCTTCTCTTCCAAACGGGTGAAGAGAAAAAAAAAAAAAAACAAAAATTAAAATAAGAAAAAAAATTTTTTTTTTTTTTTTGTGTTTAAATTAATCCAAATTCATAAGCAAAGTAGAATAAATCTTCTATATAAAAATTATAATAATAAAAAAAAACAAAAGCTTCAGGCTATACTTAAATTAATAACTAAGTGTTAACATCGAATTTGCGGCGTCTTGAAGAAATGTTTGTTGGTCGTAATCACTTCCTTGGCTTAACCATATCGTAGTCTTGCCCAACCGTCCTGCACCGTAATCTGGATCTTACCCCATAGACCATAATAGGTGAAGGTACGTCGGCCAGGGTTCTTTTGTGGCGGTATAGTGATTCTTTTAAACGGATCTGGTGCGGTGGCTTGCGGCTTCTGGTAGTCATGCAATTTGGCCCTACTCCCTGATGCGGTGGTACCTTGCGCGGAAGTACTGGGTCTTGGTCGACGCTCAACCTGCGCTGTTGCAAAGGTTATGAACAGAGCACGATGTCGGGAAACACGTTCTGGTACGGCTTCTGCCCAGTACCTAGCTCTAGGATCAGCCTTGGCTGGTGGCTGGTATGGCAATGGTGGCTGAATATTTTCTGGTGCTTGTGTGCCTGCTTTTGCTGCCTGGTTAGTGGTCACCTGTATTGCTGGGTTCCGGGGTGGATCTTGGTGTGTGCAAGGTTCTTCAGTGATGACCTTAATTTGGTGTTTGGTTATATTGCAGTTGTTGACATCTTTTTTTATATTTCCTTTTTCTATCGTGATAAGTTCTTGCAGCTCCTGTGACTGCAGTGACGGTGTAACATCTAATATTGTATGTTACTGATTAAAATTATTTTTATTTGTACTGATGGTGGGCTGTTGCTTGCGTCCCGCAATTATAAGCTTACATTCGAGCTTATTTAATAAATCCATGCCCAGGATAAATTCTTCTGTCAGTCCTGGCAGGAAGTATACGCGATGGGAGATTTTCCTCCCATAGGCTGTGATAATGACGTCATAATATTTGTCTATCGCGACCTCTTCACCATTAGCGATTCGAATAAATTTTTCTTGATCGGTTTTACGAGCTTGTCTCTGTAGCCGATCGTGTAGGCTATAACCTATGAATGACATAGTAGCCCCCGTGTCTATAAGAGCTTCTACAGGATGCATATTGCAGAGGAGGGGCACGTGATAGCGAGCTATATTCGGTATGGCTGTGACTGGAATATGTTGACAATTGCAGTCTCTTGTCAATATGTTATTTGTGCCGCAGTATGAACAGAATAACCGTGGTGGCTGGCGACATGTGCGTCGGGTATGCCCTGGCTGTCGGCATGCCCAGCAATGTGTTTCGCGCCGGTATGGTTGATACAGGATGCAATGATTGGCATGTACACGGCTAGAAGCTCGTGCTTCTTCCCCTCGGAGATGCTCATATTCATCAGCTAGTGTCATTAGGGAGTCGATATCTTCGAAATCATGCCGTCGAATATATAGCCGATATTCTGGTCGGAGTCCCTCAAAGATTCGTTCAATTTGTGATTCCCTTTTCATTCGTGGGTGTTGCCGGATCATGGCCATTATTCCCATTACGAAATCTTTTGCCTTTTCTCGATAGCCTTGTCGACGCCACATTATGTCTTCTTCCAGTCGTTGTAGGTATCGGGGTGGCAGGAAGAATTTGTTGGCAGCCTCCTTGAAAGCATCCCACGAATAAATTTCATCACGCTTGTAACGCCACCAGTCCTTGGCTTTACCCTTGCACAGTTCATTCAACGGCAGCAGTAGACTATTCAATGGGACTTGGTAACATTCGGCCAGCTCTTCAATATTTTCTATGAAGTCGTGGAGGGGTCGGGTGGCATCAAAACTGAGTCCCCATTTCCTGACTGTGTTCATCACGTCCAAGTCGACTACCGGGTGAGCAGGGCTGGTGGTGGCTTCTTTATTGGCTGATTTGGGAAAAGCTGTGTGTTGTTTTTTATCCATATTAAGTGACTCTGTTGATTTGCGTGTTCGTTGCGCTTAAGCCCAATCGCTCATGCGTTTACGTAAATCTGTTATTGTTCCTTCAGTAGCCAATCCGCACGATTGAAGTTTGGATTCTAATTCTTCTTTATTTGAAGTGTAAATCCAGTTTAGTGTGTCGGTGTTTAATAAATTGTTTTCTTTTTCGGGCAACTTTTGCTGTTGTCCCTGCTCGGGCGCCATTTGTAACGAGTGTTTTTGTTTCGAAGGCTGAGGTATGCTCAGCCGCTCCAGGGTCCGTCCAAGGGATCTCGCAACCCTTGGGCAAAAGTAAATTTTTCTTAATCAGAAATTAAATAGATGAATTAATCGCAGAATTAGTCACGGCTGACGTTAAAGTCAACACAATCACTAAACCTCAAAGGATTTAGCTCGGCAGGATTAATAATCTATTTTTCCTTTTTTTTTATATTTATTCTTTCTTTTTTTTTATATTAAATATTTATTACAAACTTAGTGAATACCTAAAATTAGTTCATATGCGGTATAAAAATTAGTGGCAAAGTGCGCACGGTGGCAGGGGGCCAACTGATTCAGGCGTACTTAGTATATACTTAAAATTAGTTCATATACGGTATAAACATTAGTGGCAAAGTGCTCACGGTGGCAGAGGGCCAAACTGATTCAGGCAGTAGACGGCAGAAGGCCGACTGCAAAACAGGCCTTCACAACGTAGACCTACTTAGAGTACGGTGGGTTGCTAAACCCGAAAAGCCGAAGCTAAAGTTTGACCGGAGTCGAAAAGCCGGAGCTTGAATTCGACCGGAGTCGAAAAGCCAGAGCTTGAATTTGACCGGAGTCGAAAAGCCGGAGCTTGAGCGAGACCGAAGTCGACCAGTAACTGAGTTACTGAGGTAAGGTGGCTTGATTACAGAAATCTGTAATCAATGTTATATCCCTGGCCTTATCACCACCTGAAAGTTGACTTACAATTAAAGATTTTAATTGACGTCAACTGAAATATCAAGCGAACTCAACATGCCTATACCAACATTTTGCGCACTACTTATTCAATGTTCACTGCTAACTGCATGTGAATCATATCATTGTTAGCATGTCAACAAGTGCTACAATGCAACGTTGCTATAAATAGCCAGGCTGCTTACATTGCTGTTAATGCTCCAACGAGTTCTGTGTGTATGTGTGCTGCACTGTGTTTGATATATTAAGCAGCCTTCACTGCGGTTAGTACTTAGATGGAGGACCACATTGGATCCTCCATCCGCATTATTATTAATTTTTTTTTTTTTTTTTTTTTTATATTCTACTCTACTTCATTTATTAATTCTTCTGTTTCTTTTTCTTTTTATTTATTCATTAGTATTTTTAAAGTTTAAATTAAATGTTTGGCTTTGGCGATTCCATGGTTAGCCAAAGCATGCAGTTGTTAGTGTTGTTAAACAATTCGGCAGCTGCATGATAATTAAAGCGGCGTATGGAATTGCCGTCGGCATTTAAAACTACTCTTTTTTTTCCTTATATTACACGAATCTATATATATTTATTTTAAAATTAATTTGTAACGACTTCAGTCGTTACATTCTTCTCTTCCAAACGGGTGAAGAGAAAAAAAAAAAAAAACAAAAATTAAAATAAGAAAAAAAATTTTTTTTTTTTTTTTGTGTTTAAATTAATCCAAATTCATAAGCAAAGTAGAATAAATCTTCTATATAAAAATTATAATAATAAAAAAAAACAAAAGCTTCAGGCTATACTTAAATTAATAACTAAGTGTTAACATCGAATTTGCGGCGTCTTGAAGAAATGTTTGTTGGTCGTAATCACTTCCTTGGCTTAACCATATCGTAGTCTTGCCCAACCGTCCTGCACCGTAATCTGGATCTTACCCCATAGACCATAATAGGTGAAGGTACGTCGGCCAGGGTTCTTTTGTGGCGGTATAGTGATTCTTTTAAACGGATCTGGTGCGGTGGCTTGCGGCTTCTGGTAGTCATGCAATTTGGCCCTACTCCCTGATGCGGTGGTACCTTGCGCGGAAGTACTGGGTCTTGGTCGACGCTCAACCTGCGCTGTTGCAAAGGTTATGAACAGAACACGATGTCGGGAAACACGTTCTGGTACGGCTTCTGCCCAGTACCTAGCTCTAGGATCAGCCTTGGCTGGTGGCTGGTATGGCAATGGTGGCTGAATATTTTCTGGTGCTTGTGTGCCTGCTTTTGCTGCCTGGTTAGTGGTCACCTGTATTGCTGGGTTCCGGGGTGGATCTTGGTGTGTGCAAGGTTCTTCAGTGATGACCTTAATTTGGTGTTTGGTTATATTGCAGTTGTTGACATCTTTTTTTATATTTCCTTTTTCTATCGTGATAAGTTCTTGCAGCTCCTGTGACTGCAGTGACGGTGTAACATCTAATATTGTATGTTACTGATTAAAATTATTTTTATTTGTACTGATGGTGGGCTGTTGCTTGCGTCCCGCAATTATAAGCTTACATTCGAGCTTATTTAATAAATCCATGCCCAGGATAAATTCTTCTGTCAGTCCTGGCAGGAAGTATACGCGATGGGAGATTTTCCTCCCATAGGCTGTGATAATGACGTCATAATATTTGTCTATCGCGACCTCTTCACCATTAGCGATTCGAATAAATTTTTCTTGATCGGTTTTACGAGCTTGTCTCTGTAGCCGATCGTGTAGGCTATAACCTATGAATGACATAGTAGCCCCCGTGTCTATAAGAGCTTCTACAGGATGCATATTGCAGAGGAGGGGCACGTGATAGCGAGCTATATTCGGTATGGCTGTGACTGGAATATGTTGACAATTGCAGTCTCTTGTCAATATGTTATTTGTGCCGCAGTATGAACAGAATAACCGTGGTGGCTGGCGACATGTGCGTCGGGTATGCCCTGGCTGTCGGCATGCCCAGCAATGTGTTTCGCGCCGGTATGGTTGATACAGGATGCAATGATTGGCATGTACACGGCTAGAAGCTCGTGCTTCTTCCCCTCGGAGATGCTCATATTCATCAGCTAGTGTCATTAGGGAGTCGATATCTTCGAAATCATGCCGTCGAATATATAGCCGATATTCTGGTCGGAGTCCCTCAAAGATTCGTTCAATTTGTGATTCCCTTTTCATTCGTGGGTGTTGCCGGATCATGGCCATTATTCCCATTACGAAATCTTTTGCCTTTTCTCGATAGCCTTGTCGACGCCACATTATGTCTTCTTCCAGTCGTTGTAGGTATCGGGGTGGCAGGAAGAATTTGTTGGCAGCCTCCTTGAAAGCATCCCACGAATAAATTTCATCACGCTTGTAACGCCACCAGTCCTTGGCTTTACCCTTGCACAGTTCATTCAACGGCAGCAGTAGACTATTCAATGGGACTTGGTAACATTCGGCCAGCTCTTCAATATTTTCTATGAAGTCGTGGAGGGGTCGGGTGGCATCAAAACTGAGTCCCCATTTCCTGACTGTGTTCATCACGTCCAAGTCGACTACCGGGTGAGCAGGGCTGGTGGTGGCTTCTTTATTGGCTGATTTGGGAAAAGCTGTGTGTTGTTTTTTATCCATATTAAGTGACTCTGTTGATTTGCGTGTTCGTTGCGCTTAAGCCCAATCGCTCATGCGTTTACGTAAATCTGTTATTGTTCCTTCAGTAGCCAATCCGCACGATTGAAGTTTGGATTCTAATTCTTCTTTATTTGAAGTGTAAATCCAGTTTAGTGTGTCGGTGTTTAATAAATTGTTTTCTTTTTCGGGCAACTTTTGCTGTTGTCCCTGCTCGGGCGCCATTTGTAACGAGTGTTTTTGTTTCGAAGGCTGAGGTATGCTCAGCCGCTCCAGGGTCCGTCCAAGGGATCTCGCAACCCTTGGGCAAAAGTAAATTTTTCTTAATCAGAAATTAAATAGATGAATTAATCGCAGAATTAGTCACGGCTGACGTTAAAGTCAACACAATCACTAAACCTCAAAGGATTTAGCTCGGCAGGATTAATAATCTATTTTTCCTTTTTTTTTATATTTATTCTTTCTTTTTTTTTATATTAAATATTTATTACAAACTTAGTGAATACCTAAAATTAGTTCATATGCGGTATAAAAATTAGTGGCAAAGTGCGCACGGTGGCAGGGGGCCAACTGATTCAGGCGTACTTAGTATATACTTAAAATTAGTTCATATGCGGTATAAAAATTAGTGGCAAAGTGCGCACGGTGGCAGGGGGCCAACTGATTCAGGCGTACTTAGTATATACTTAAAATTAGTTCATATACGGTATAAACATTAGTGGCAAAGTGCTCACGGTGGCAGAGGGCCAAACTGATTCAGGCAGTAGACGGCAGAAGGCCGACTGCAAAACAGGCCTTCACAACGTAGACCTACTTAGAGTACGGTGGGTTGCTAAACCCGAAAAGCCGAAGCTAAAGTTTGACCGGAGTCGAAAAGCCGGAGCTTGAATTCGACCGGAGTCGAAAAGCCAGAGCTTGAATTTGACCGGAGTCGAAAAGCCGGAGCTTGAGCGAGACCGAAGTCGACCAGTAACTGAGTTACTGAGGTAAGGTGGCTTGATTACAGAAATCTGTAATCAATGTTATATCCCTGGCCTTATCACCACCTGAAAGTTGACTTACAATTAAAGATTTTAATTGACGTCAACTGAAATATCAAGCGAACTCAACATGCCTATACCAACATTTTGCGCACTACTTATTCAATGTTCACTGCTAACTGCATGTGAATCATATCATTGTTAGCATGTCAACAAGTGCTACAATGCAACGTTGCTATAAATAGCCAGGCTTCTTACATTGCTGCTAATGCTCCAACGAGTTCTGTGTGTATGTGTGCTGCACTGTGTTTGATATATTAAGCAGCCTTCACTGCGGTTAGTACTTAGATGGGGGACCACATTGGATCCTCCATCCGCATTATTATTAATTTTTTTTTTTTTTTTTATATTCTACTCTACTTCATTTATTAATTCTTCTGATTCTTTTTCTTTTTATTTATTCATTAGTATTTTTAAAGTTTAAATTAAATGTTTGGCTTTGGCGATTCCATGGTTAGCCAAAGCATGCAGTTGTTAGTGTTGTTAAACAATTCGGCAGCTGCATGATAATTAAAGCGGCGCATGGAATTGCCGTCGGCATTTAAAACTACTCTTTTTTTTCTTTATATTATACGAATCTTTATATATTTATTTTAATATTAATTTGTAACGACTTCAGTCGTTACAGGATATAATTTGGAAGCATTCCATTTTCGTGTTCTCTTCCTGGCGATATTATGCAATTCATGTGGGTAAAATTGCTGGTAAGAACCCAAACGAAACCGCTTTCTGAACTACTTCCCGTTATTTGCATCTTGCTTTTTGTCGGGAGCCAAATGGCCGCTGTCTTGGAACAATCTTCCACCAAAAACCGCTTACTTGTTCTTCATATTGCTTGCTGATGATTGCAACATCTGCCCCATGTTCAAGCATGACCTCAGGCAGAAGCCCGTCGGCAATTCTGTGATGACAGTACACTTTCTAGAGCCTGGGACATGTCTAGTGAACTTCTGCACATAAAACGCTGCTTGGGGTTTTCTTGCAATCCTTCATTTTATGGCCTATCTCGCCACAGCGTATGCAAAGACCTTCTCCCTTTCTATCGGGTCCTTTGATAGCTTTAGCTGCTTCTTCATTCTGCAGCTAAACCAGCCGATTTTTATATTTTCAGCTTTCATGAGTTTGGCAGTGCTTTCAGCCGTAAGAATAACGGACGCCTTCACTTGCTCTCGACTGTAAGGTGCTGATGCTCGAACGCCGATTTCCTCTGTGGGATTTTGCGTGAGTTTTTTTCACTGCATCTTTTACCTCCTCATGGGTTGTGAGGGAGTCGAGCTCTCGTATTTCGATCGTTAAAATGAGTTTTAGATCGGTTACGACTGCGGATTCTTGCACAGTTGTTTTGAGAGCTTCGCAAAACTCTGGGTTTCAATTTGTCCCTTTGCTAAGCTGTTGCAACATGGCACCTATTTTAGTCTTTCTTATAGACTGAGCTTATGTTACGGCGTCATTTGGGTTAACTTTGTTACGGATGTTTCTTAGAACTTCCGCGTAGCTATGGCCTTTTGTGGGCCATGATTATGATGATGATGATGAGGATGATGACGATGATAATAATAATAATGTAACGGTCGACTAATGCTCACTGTAGCGCCACCATAACTATATTTTGTTAATATTATAATTCTCATTATGTTCTTAAATTGATTATTTTTATACAACCGTTTATACAATTTTAATTATGAAGTTTCTTATGTCAAATTAGAAGAAAAAGCATCTAAAGCAAAGAGTAACACTTGTCCCTAGACATGGGTGGACGCTCACAGCTTTTGGTTCATTCCAATTCTATATTAAATTATATTTTTTCTATAAAGTTTTGTTTTAATTCAAAATTTCTGTCTTTTCACTGAATTGCGTCCTTAACATTACACAAACTTTTAAAATGGCTCCCAATGGGTTCTTTTTCTTTGATCTAAATGCTGTTGTTGTAAAAGTAACAACAACTTAAACGCATTGAGATGAAGGCAATAGCTGAATTCACATTCAAAAAGCTCTATTGTTGTGTAATTGAATAACATTGCAAGAACAACAGGTAAAAGAGATCGATTTAAGAGTAAACAGTCATCTCTTACGCACCTTGTGTTTGGGTTTTTTTTGAGTGCAATTATTACAAAGTTAGTACTGTGATCAGTGCTGTCACTTGAAAATTATAAATAGTGGTAGATTGTGTCTGAAAAGAGTGGTAGATTAAGAAAATTAGTGGTAGATTTTTTCCTATCTTCAAAAAATGGGGCTTACTTGCAGTAATCTCATAAAAATTATGATATAGCTTAATTTTAACATTCATTAAATTTTATTGGAAAAAAAAGATAAACAATTGTTCTCAAATTATTTTCCAAAAATAGCATTACATCAATTTTCAATTGTGAATACCGGATCATACAGACTGATAAACGTAAAAATCTCGTTATTGGATCTCGCTAATTTTTAGACGCTCGATGCCCAAGCCGTTTTTTAAATTTCCGTAACTCACACTGCCTATCATGAGATACAAAGTACAAACTGGACCGCGAGCAAGCCAAGAACCAAGTTAGGAGCTGCTCGCGAACCAGAAAATAAGCAACTTTCAAGCAAAGTTTTCATGCGCACCAAAAGATTGTTAGATGAGGTGTTTTATTGAATTTGAAAACTTTTTAAGAGTTGTAACTTCGGTAACGTTTTCGTGTCCTGCGAAATTAAAAAAAAAAATTTCGGTATATTTGAAAGAGAACTGAAAATCAAATTTTTTTTCATAGATTTTATGATTTATTCCAATGCAATACTATTCAAATCCAATCACACATTTAAAAAAATACAATTTCCTGTCTCGGTAAAATATTATGAAAATTAAATTATAGAAACAAATAAAAGATATTATTCTTTAAAAATAGATTGATGATAGAAATTGTGACAGAAATAAAATAGTGGTAGATTTTGGGAAAAGGTAAATAGTGGGTGGTAAAAGTGGTAGATGTCAAAAAAGTCGAAAAAAGTGGTAGATCTACCACAATTGTGGTAAAGTGACAGCACTGACTGTGATTAAAATTTACAATTGCAAGAACATTCATTGGTCTTCAAGCAAGCAAGCAACACAAACGTCTTTGTAAGATTTTCTCGACATTTATATATATCATTTGTTCTTTTTCAGCCACGTGCATTTTTTGCAAAGTTTATGTAATACATAAAGAAACTGTACATCAGAACGTACCTCAGAAAAAAGTGCGCCGTATACCAGCGAATATGACGCATTTTTGCAAGGCAATTACGAAAAAAAATTATTTTTTTTGACCGAACGTAGGGGTCGAGCATTGACATATTTCTTCATATCTCTGGTGTTTACACTCGGATTTTAAAGTATCTTTGTATAACAATATCAGTTCGGTATATCAATGTTTTTGTTTTAAAGAGACCAATATTGACTTCAGGTGCACCGTTCTAGTACTTACCCTCTAGATCTCAGTTCCTACCATCCTAATGAACCACCCTAATATCAAAGAAATAAAGCTCTTAAAATATCATTAATATTTTTCTCATGCAGTATATCGATATTTCCAGCAAAACTCTTTTCAATTTCAATTTCAATTTATTTAATTAATTCGTTGGCATATAAGAATTGTTTTCTTTTCCATGCCGCAGGAAGAGAAACTAGGTAACAAGATTTACAATTAGATTATTAAATACAATAACAACATGGTATAATTTAAATTGAAAAATTCAGCAAATAAGTAGATTATCAAATTAATTAACAAGTTATGAATTAAAACATTTAAAATTTAAAAAATAGTATACAGTGGTTCTGAGGAAAAAATAACTTTAAAAAAACAATTAAACTTTGATTGCAACATCCATAAGAATACTAAAATTTTAAAATCAAAAATAAATGAAGCCATAAATTAATCTAACATAATTAACAGTTTATAAAAAGAGGAGGAAGAATAGAAGACGAAATTAGAGTAAAGTTAAGAGAAATATTGGAGGACTAAACGCTTAAAAGCTTTTTTTTTTGGAAATGACCTTTATGCTACGTGGTAGAGAATTCTACAGTCTAATTGCACTGACGAAAGAATTTTTATAACAGTAGCTCGGAATCAAAAGGTTCATGCTTCTACTTGACCTGCAGAACTGGAGTTTTTCATGCAAATAATGTGGACAACGCGAGTAGATTATTTTATGCAAAAATATACAATTTCTTGCTTCGAGATACCGAAATAAGCACCGACCAAGCTGTTTAGTCCGAAAGAAGGATACATGATCGAACCTCTTCAGTCCATAAACGTAGCGGGCAGCATTATTTAGAGCAATTAGCAGCATTATTAAGGGCAGCATTATTTAGAGCAATTAATAGCTTGTGTGATGCGCGCGAATCTAAATTGCTATACACGACTTCCGAGTAGGTTATCATAGGCATCAGCAGTTGTAAGACAAGTTGTCGTCTTGTTTCGACGGGAACAAACGCTGCAGTTATTCGTAGGTAACGTAAAACATGGTAGACTTTACTCACGCAGGAGTTAATGCGATCATCACAAGACAGGGAACTATTTATTTGAAACCCAAGGTTAGATGCCTCCATAACAACTTTTAATTCAACATTATTGAGTAGAATTGGGGAAAAATCCAAATTTATGAAGGGTCTTCTAGAGATCGGTAGAACGAAAATTTTTAAAAAATTTTTGAAAATTTTTTGCAGAAAGTAGGGCTACCTTTTATTTCATTTTCATCATATCTTCGGTTTTAAAAGTCTGATCATATTGAATCATATTGAATTACATATCGATGTTTTTGTTTAAAAGAGACCAATTATTTTTTCTCCAAAATAAAAAAAAAACTCATTCCTACAAGTCCTTGAAGGGCTTTAAATTGATTTTGAGAAATTTTAAAGCTCGTAAAAGAATAAAAAATCCGTAATGCCAATGCTAAACGGTATCAACACTGTTTTTGTGGTGATTTATTAAATATACAATATATTATTATTTTATTTTTTCACTTTTGCCTTTTACTTTCGCTGATTCGATTTTCACAGGCACATTGACAATAGTCAAGCAATTTCAAACACCGGCTATTGCAATTCGTTTTTCCTCGTGAAAAAGCAGTTGAAAATTTCATCCATCTAATATTTATTCCAAACACGAGTTTTATAAAGTTTTCATCATTTTCAATAAAAATTGACCAAAAAACATTTAAAAAAAATTTCTTTTATTGCGAGTGAATTTAATAAAACCAAATTACCAACGGAGTATGACGTTCTAAATTTGTTTGTATCTGCGGCATAACAGTGATAAAAGTCGAAAGTTGGATGTTTTTAAACAAGAATTTGTTAGAAATGTAATCGTTTTGTGGCAACGCATACCAATTATAACCCTAGCGGCGGTTCAGAAACGTTTTGATGTACTTGTGAACAAGAATGATAGAAACAAAGATTATGACATCCCGCGCAGAAAAAAAAAATCTGCGCATGTTGGACACATGACGTCACGCCAACTGTGCTCCTATTGGCTAATAATTTACAGCTGTTGCTGTTTACTGTTGCTTTGCTTGCATTTGCCCACTGCACACCTCATGTTTACGTTTTGTTTATTATATTTTTTTAGTTTTTCTCTGTGCTGCAACTTTATAAACACACTTCACTTATCGTTTTTTATAATTTCAATTGTTTTTATATTGTTTGTTTTATGAAATATAACGCGAAATTCGTAAATTATTTCAAAGCCGATGCAAAATATTTTGGCGAACTGTCAAAGTGATTGTAATTGCAGGGTTGCCAACTCTCACATGAGGGCCCATAAAGTCGAGCACCTAATTGAGAAACTGGTAGATAAACTGGCTGCTTGTCAAAAATAAGTCGTGTGTAGGTGAGTTGAGTCGCCCTTACCCCACAAGGGGTTAACGGAAAAGAAGGAGGAGAAGGTGAGTTGATTATCATTTTAAGTTTTTTAACTAGTTGTTTTTTGATAAAAACCAAAAAATCTTGATTTGAGTTCAACTGGCTGATGAGCTGTATTTGTTCTCATAAGAGTTGGCAACCCTTACAAGGGACAAGCTACGTCATCTAACGGGAAATCATGCGCATGTCGTAATCTTATATTCTATCATTCTTGCTTGTGAATACCTATTATACAATTTCTAAAAATCGATAGAGATATAACCTGAATACTTGGAATAAATTGTTTAAAATTTCAATTTGTTTTAAAAATCCATCAAATTTTGACGTGATTCAAGTTGGCTATATTTCTGACGGCTCTCGAGTGTTGATAAAATGTAACAAAAAAAAAATTTTTTCTCGTAATTTTCTTGCAAAATGCGTCATATTCGCTGGTATACGGCGCACTGTTTTTTGCGTAGGAGGTGGAACGGTCTACTGTGCATATTAAGTTTTGTGGATTCCAAAATACATTCGACGGCTGAGAATCTTGTGAATTTTTTTAAATATTCAAACATTTTTTGTTCGATTGCTGGCTTTCAAGCGTCAACGAAAATACGCATATACTTTATAAGCCAATTAATGCATACATTTACGCTGTACAAATATTATATTTTCTTATAAATTGAGAGGGTTTCAAAGTCTTCTTTCATTTGTTTTTGTTTTTTTTTTCATGAAATATACTTATGGCCGGTTTGTTCACAGAGTTATAAATTTGCTTATAACGCGTTATATCTAAAACCAGATATTAATTAAAACTTCTTTATAACACTTTATAATTTTTTTAAATTTGTTCATTCAATTTTTTCGTTCGATTTGTAACGCGTTATAAACTGGCGAAATGCTTTTATAACGTGGTGAAAAAGTCAAGGCATCAAATATGTTTACATTTTGTAGCGTTTTGATAGAACTGACGTTTAAATCATAGGCTATAAAACTCGTTACAAATTTAAAACACATTTTGTGGCGTTTAAGCACAACTGAATTTTTATTTATAACGAGGTTTAAAATTCGTTTCAATGTGATATATAACGAGTTCTAGCTGGTGAACAAACCAATTTAGTCACAAGAAGAGTTGAAGAATAAGTTTTTACTATAACTTTGCGAACAAACGGGCCGTTAAAGTATTTAATGTAACTGTATTACAAAAAATATAAACTAAATCATATTTATATAGCACATATATACAAACACTTTTTGTTTGTAAAGAAATGGAGTAACAGTTTCGACAACAGTCGTACCGCATGTCAAAGTGTGGACCACTTTTTGTTTTTGAATTTGGTTGAAAAACGATAAAATTGTTTGTATTTTTTTTTTCAATTCAACAATACTCAGCTCATAAGATTAATATTTATTATTCTTATGACATTCTAAAATTCTACTCGATTATTGGGTTCGCCACAAGTCAGTATAATTTTCAGATTGTTGCATTTGAATCTACGCGGAAGGTTATATAAACAGATGTTACTTACTAACTTAGATGGCGCTTAGAACCGTTGGTCGGTTTTGGCCTGGTCTAAGAATTTGCGCCAGCCTCTTTTGTCGTGCGCTTGCTGGCGCCAGTTGGAAACTCGAAGCGTTGTCAGGTTATCCAATGCCTGGTCTTTCCAACGGAGATGCGGTCTTCCTCGTCTGCGTTGGCCACCGCTCGGTACCGAATCCAATATGTTTTTCGCTGGAGCTTCGTCGTTCATTCTCTCGACATGACCTAGCCAGCGAAGCCGCTCTATTTTAATACGCTTGACTATATCGATGTCGGCATAAAGCTCATACAGCTCGTGGTTTCATCGTATTCTTTACTCGCCATTGACGCAGATTGGACCATAGATATTGCGAAGGATTTTTCTCTCGAACGCTCCCAAAGTCCTTTCATCAGAGCTGCTCAACGTCCAGGTTTGTGATGCGTATAGAAGGACGGGCATAATATTGACTTATAAAGAGCGTCAGTTTTGTTCGTCGAGAGAGAGCTCTGCTTCTCAATTGCCTACTGAGCCCAAAGTAACACCTGTTGGCAAGAGTTATCCTTCGTTTAATCTCAGTACTGATATCGTTGGAGGAGTTAATGCTGGATCCCAGGTAAACAAAGTCCTTCACTACCTCAAAGGTGGTGTTGTTAACAGTGACGTGGTTTCCAAGACGCTGGGACTGTTTGTTTGTTGACACAAGATACTTCGTTTTATCTGCGTTCACTACAAGACCCATTCGACTCGACTCTTTTTTTCTAGCCTGGAGAATGCTGCACTGACTTCGCGCGTATTTTGGCGAATGATGTCAATATCATCAGCATACGCCAGCAGCATAACACTCTTATAGAAAATGGTGCCGCTGCTTCTCAGGTCAGCAGCTCGGATGATCTTCTCCATGACTATATTAAAGAAGTCGCACGATAAGGAATCACCTTATCTGAAACCTCGCTTGGTATTGAACGGAAGGGAGAGATTCTTCCCGATTTTCACTGCGCTGCTGGTGTTCTTCAGCGTGATCCTGCAAAGACGTATTAGCTTCGCAGGAATACCAAATTCAGACATGATGGAGTATAGTTGACTCCTTATTGGACTGTCGAAGGCGGCTTTGAAATCGACAAAGAGATGGTGTGTGTCGATTTGTTTTTCGAGGGTCTTTTCCAAGATTTTTCGGAGCGTGAAGATCTGGTCGATGGTGGACTTTCCAGGTCTGAAACCACACTGATAAGGTCCAATTAGTTGGTTAACGATGGGCTTCAGTATTTCACCCAATTAAGAAGGCTAATCCCACGGTAGTTGGCGCAAATGGTGGGATCGCCTTTCTTGTGGATTGGGCAGAGCTGAGGTTCCAATCATCTGGAATGCATTCTTCCGACCATGTTCTGCATAGAAGTCTGTGAATGCATTTAAACAGAGCTTCGCCACCAGACTTAAACAGCTCAGCCGGCAGGCCATCGGCTCCTGCGGCTTTGTTGTTTTTAAGCCGAGCTATAGCTGTTTAGACCTCGTTATAGTCGGGCAGCGGAACTTCAACGCTGTCATCCATAATTGGGGTTTCCGGGATATCATCTCCACTGGCGGGATTGTTGTCAGCGTCGCCATTTAGAAGACTAGAGAAGTGTTCCCTCCACAACACTAGTGTACTCTGGATATCTATAACTATATTCCCATTCTCATCCTTGCAGCAAGAGGCTCCGGTCTTAAAACCATCAGCCAGGCGTCTTATTTGTTCGAAAAATTTTCGAGTCTCATTCCTGTCGCCATGCATCTCAATTTTCTCGCACTCACGCATTTCCGCCTCTCGTTTTTTTCGCCTGAAAATGCGTCTCTCTTCCCTCCTCTTTTCTTGGTATCGCTCCATAACAGCACGCGTTACAACCGACTGCAGAGTGGCTTTGTAGGCGGCGTTCTTCTCTGCAGTGGTGTCGCGACACTCCTGGTCTTGCCACTGGTTTCGGCGAGGGCGGTGGTAGCCTATCACCTCTTCGGCAGCCGTACGCATAGAGTGGGATATGTGCGACACTGTGAACTGCCAAATGTAACAAGGTCCATGAGTCAGGACTCCGTTGTGCAATTTTCAACAAGACAGCTCGAATATTTAATAACAAATGTCCGAGGTTCTCGCGAAAAGTTTAAGTATTTGAGTGAGTGTCAGATCCAACCTTTTTCAGGTAAAATTAGAGACGAAAACTTAGATCATTTTATCATTTAAAGAAGTTCATAAAATTTCGGATGCTCTAGCAATTAAAGTATTTCCCATGTTTTTAGAAGGTTATGCTGCTGTATGGTGGGATGGCATTAAACATGAACCAACAACTTGGTTTGATGTCATCACGCGCATGAAAAACGCCTTTAGCCCAGTTAAGCAAATCATGAAATTTTTATTGAAATTTTTTTCTTCTTAGCAAAAGGAAAATGAGTTGACTGAAACGTTTGTTGGACAAAAGAGGGCTAAGCTAGCAAACATACGTGACCTGAAGGAAAATCTGAAACTGGACATCATATACGGACTTTTACACATCACAATTTGAAAAGACATTAAGCGTGAAAACATGGATTCATTCTCATATCTAATTGCTAGCGCTAGAAGAGTAGAGAAAAATCGAGCAGATATGGCAAAATTAAAGAAAAATGATGATGTTATGGTTGCGACTCAGAAGGTTATTTTAGAAGCAATTGTCCAAACTGCAAGACAAAACGAATAATTCAAAATCCAAATGACGCAGGATTTAAAGTTATCACCTTTCCAGTAAGGCGAGACCTCGCCACTGTACCTAAAGAAATATATGGGGTAAAAGGATTTGGCATTATTGATGGCATTATTTAGCATTATTGACGTTTACTGTATAAAAAATTACTTCAAGCAGGAAATAAATTCGATACGTTCGAGGCCGATGTTACATTAGCTGACAGAAAAACAAAAAAAAACACAATTGCTTGGCATAAATGCTGACATTGTGATAGGTAAACGAGTTTTTAGAATCAGGTTTTCAGTGTTTCCCAATTCCTCTGATACCAGAACATTGTTATGTATTGACTTTTTACAAAAAGCTGGTATTGTATTGGATCTTGCCCAACAGACATGGCATTTTGCGGATCGTATTGATCAGCACTTCGATTACTACGAAGTTAATCATAGTTTGACTCCAGCAAATCGTTTAAATAATGTTCAAACGCAACCTGAGGCAAAGGTATCGTACCGTGATGACGACAGTGATGATTTAGATGTCCTATATCTTCACGATGATGATCCTTTTGAACATGAGGAGTACTCACCTGAAGCAATATATGACATTTTTTATGATGCATTGCCATTACATGTACGAAGCCCTGTAAAACAAGACAGAATGACTGATTTATTTGTACCACCTCGTACCCAAGCGTTTAAACCTAAATTGGTGCGACATCACATTGCGAGAAGACGAAGCAGTCGACATAACAACACATGAAAGACATAGGCTTAATATTTTTCTGGATGGCTTAGCTGGAATATTTTCATTAAAATGCGCTAAGATTGATGTAGAGTAAGGACGGGCAGTAGAGCTGCACCTCTGCAGCTGAGCGGGCAACGCTTTTTTAAGTACCCATTGCCACTCTCCGCTTCTGCGGCTCCCTCTCTCTTTTCATACGAGAAAACGCACAGTGTGACAAAAAGAAAATATATAAGTATTTTAAAATGCATGTCAATTTCATTTCAAAATATATGTATGAGTAGTAAAAATATATACATAATACAATTATTTTTCGTATTATTTTTTTCAGAAGCAAAAACTTTCAAATCGAGCGAACAATTTTTCTATATGTTTTTAAAATAGGCAATTTAGTATTTTTTTAAAGTTAGCTCCTCTTTGTAAGGAATAATTTCCCGTGCTTCAGCCAGTCGCATGACATTTTAAAAATTGGAATCGGAAAGTCGATTCCTTAATCGACACTTATTAGTTTTTATTAAGGAGAAGAATTACTTGCAAGAATATGTTGAGCCAAACATTGCTATTGTTTTTGCAGCAAATTTACATATATTTGGGAATTTTTGCTTACATATTCCTTTATAGAAATCAACAATGCAAGGTGAATCTTTATAAAGCGATTTAAATTGTGTGTCACATTGTAATTCGATTAATTCCATTTGCAAATTTTGTCGTGCAAGAAATCAATCAGAAGTTAAAGGCGTGGCAAAAATTTTAAATTTTGATTTAAGAGTTCAGAAAAAAGTTCTTGAAATTATTTTCCAAAGTTTGAAAGTTCCTCTTCGTATTTGTTTGCAACTCTAATGAGCAACTCTAAAGCACATGCGCAACTGAATACATTTAAGCAATTACTCTAGACTCTACAGTGTAGAGAGAAGTGGAAGCAATTGACCTCATTTTTTTGCTCAATTTTTCTCTCTTTTACCTGTGCTATGACAACCCCCCTTATCTAGAACGCTTAGCACGCAGTCAGCACGCTATGTCGCACGGTGCAAAGGAGCACCTTTTGTCCATCTCTAATGTAGAGCATCACATTGATATTGGAAATAATTCGCCTATAGCTTTACCTCTATATCGACTGTCAACGCAAAAGAAAAATAAGCTTGGAGAGGAAATTGATAAAATGCTTTATTTAGGTGTAATAGAAAAGTTTGATTCGCCATGGGCTGTTCCGGTTGTAATGGTGCCAAAGAGGGATGGAAATTTGCGTGGACTACCGCAGATTGAATTCCATAACTACCACAGATAGATATCCATTGCCACGTATCGACGATCTATTGCATGCTGCGAAGTTTACACCTTTTATGAGTACAATTGACTTACAAAGGGGGTGTTGACAAATTAGTGTAGCTCAAGATGACAGAAATAAAACTGCGTTCATTACTCCATTTGGAACTTTTAGATTTTTAAAAATGCCTTTTGGCTTAAGAAACGCTCCGGCTACATTCCAGAAAGTGATGGATAAGGTGTGTAAGGGTATAGATGCAATTATATTAATATACTTAGATGATATAATTGTATTCTCAGTGTCATTTGAAAATCACTTAAATGATTTGAAACAGATTTTTAAACGACTTCAGATATTTGGACTAACAGCAAATCGTTGAAAATGTTAATTCTGCTGTGCTGAAGTCCTTTATCTCGGTCACGTCCTTACAAAACAGGGTATCAAAGTCAACTCAGAAAAAACTTATGCAATTAAATTAATGGAAACGGCCCGTAATCCAAAAAAAGTTATTTCATTCGTTCAAATATATTTGAATTTCGATATTTCACGACCTTTGGCAAACTTGTTGAAAGAAGATGCTTCTTGGAAGTGGGGACAGGACGAACAAAACGCTTTTGACAAACTCAAATACCTTTTGATAAACTCTCCAGTACTTAAACAATCAGATGAAACAATGGCATTTGGAATTCGAACAGACGGCAGTAGCTATGCTTTGGGAGTAGTATTAGTACAAGACTTTGACAGTCAGGAACATCCGATTGAGTTTTCGAGTAGACTATTAACATCTGTTGAACGCAACTACAACACAACGGAAAGATAAGCTCTGGCAATGGCATGGGCAGTATCAAAGTTTAGAGATTATATTCAAAGTTCAGAGGTAACAATTTTAACAGACAATCAACCATTGCGTTGGCTGATGTCACTGAAGGCCGCTTAGCGCGCTGGGCTCTTCACTTGCAACAATATAATTTAAAAATATAATATATATCCGGAAAACTGAATATAGTGGCTGATACATTATCACATCCATTAAATTCTGATATAATCTTGTACACTGCAGTAGACATTCCATCACTAAGTGCAAGAGATTTACGTCAAAAACAGCTTCAAGATCGAATATTGAAACAAATCATAGAAACTTTGGAATCAACTGAAATAGCGAAAGCAGAAGAGTTCACATCAAAAAGTTATGTTATTACAAACGGAGTTTTGCATAAATATACCGAGGATGTTGATACTCCAGATGCTCAGCGTGTTATTCCAACAGAAGACATAGAAGCTATAATAAAGGACAACCATGACACAGACACTGCTGGTCATGCAGGCATAACACGAACAATTGCTCGGGTTGCTCCATAACAAGTATGGAATAATATGCGAAGCGATATTCGTGATTACATACTTAAATGCAGTTTATGCCAAAGATATAAAGCTGATAATCAAAAGCCGCAAGGTCTTATAAAAACGAGAGCAAATACTCAACGTTTCGAGCTGCTCTCCATTGATTTATTTGGCCCTTTGCCCTTAACTATGGGAAAAAGTGGATTCTTGTGGTAGAAGACGTAACAAAATGGATGGAACTCTTTGCTCTAACTGAGGCAACATTACAATCATGTGGAAAAGCACTCATTAATGATGAGTTTCTAAGGTTCGATTTGCCAAGGCGAATTATGTGAAAATGGACCACAATTGGTATCTGCTATTTTGCAGTACATAACATATTGTTTAAAGATCGAAACTGTTTTTACACCAGTATATCATCCACCAGCTAACCCTGTTGAACGGAAAAATCGCGACATAAAATCAACACTTTCTATCTTAGTTGGTACTCAACACACTAAGTGGGCTAAGTTCATACCCTCAGTAAGGTTCACATTAAATTCTGCTGTTACACAATCCACTGGATTTTCTTCGGCATTTATCATGTTTGGGAGGGAACAGAAGTATGCAGACCAGAAAAGTAGACCTCAACAATAATTTTCTGTTGGCGATAATGTGTGGGTCACAACACATTTTCTGAGCAGTGCGTCTGCTGTTACACAATGCACTGGATTTTCTTCGGCATTTTTCATGTTTGGGAGGGAACAACGAACTCCTTGTCAATTGAAGCATGACATCAGAGAGATTATAAGAAACGAATATTTTCAAAATGAAATCACACCGGTTCTTCGCAACCTAGCAGATGTTTTTGAAATAGGAATCCACACCATGGAACAATCACAAAAACAGCCAAAAAGTATGCAGACCAGAAAAGGAGAACTCAACAATAATTTTCTGTTGGCGATTATGTGTGACTCACAACACATTTTCTGAGTAGTGCATCTAAAGGAATAACTGCAAAGTTAAAACCCAAGAGAGACGGTCCCTACGTAATCATCAAGAAATTAGGTTCGGTAATCTATGAAGTAGCTATCCCAACAAATTTGTCTCTTCTTTTAAGAACTCACCTTCACCCTCTTCTTTTAAGAGCTTCATCTCAAACATGTTTTTCAAACTACACGTGTTCACGAAAGTTCGAACTTTCCGTTCGTGTTTTGAAACACGAACCTCAACTACACGTGTATTTTATTCACGGAGTACACGTGATTTTCGTATTCACGTGAATAGTATTCACGTTCTTTAAGCAGAGCCGAACTTTTAACAGTTTAACAGGTTTTTTTGAGTTTCTGAGAACGAGATAGACCAAAAATAAATAAAATATATGAAAAAACAGAATAAGCGGGATATCTCGAAAACGGAGCAAGATAGGCCAAAATAACCACTTTTTACGCGCTTTTAAGGAGTATGGTATTATCGAGACGGTTGGATAAAGGGGTCGCACTATACGAATATTTTGCACCAAAAATATTAAAAAAAAACAGAAACAGCAGGATATCTCAAAAACAAAGCGAGATAAGCCAAAAATAACCACTTATTACCTAGATGTAAGAAAACTACGAAAAGCTTGGCTCATGCCTAAAGTACGTGAATACGAACCTCGCGTGTAGTTCGTGAATAAAACAAACGTGTAGTTGAGGTTCGTGTTTTCACTTGATTTTTTAAAAAACACGTGAACACGTGTAACACGTGCTCACGCGAAACTGGAAGCTCTTGTTAAAAGCAACAACAGTGGCATACCTATTAAAGAGCTGCACAAGCATGAAAAAAATGACTTGCAAGCATCTGCCATGCTCTCAAATACTATCAACCTTCTGCAATAGCATTTCAAAGCAAACACTGCAGCAAGATATGTTTTGATATCTAAACAAGCACTGCATAAACTAGCAATATAACATTCAAGCATTGGAACTTATAAACAAATCTGAAGTAGAAAGAATGTGCACTATAACATACTGCACGATAGTACTATATTATGTTGTTTTGATTGTTTTTTTTTTGCCAGGCAACTGCGGAAGCTAGCAGCAGTGATGTCACTTACAAATTTTTAATAGTGGTAGATTGTTTCTAGAATTAATGGTAAATTTATATATTGGGTGGTAGATATATTCTCCGCAAAAAAAAATATTATTAAATCGCAAACAGATGCCGCTCTTCGTGTGTTCGAGAGGAAAGTTCTTCGCAAAATCTTTGGTCCTGTTCGAGTTCGCGATGACTATCGCATTCGAAAGAACCACGAACTGTACGAGCTCTACGACGACATTGACTTAGTCCAGCATTTAACAATTCAGCGACTACGTTGACTGGTCATGTTTTTCGTATGGATGAAGAAGCTCCAGCGAAAAAGGTGTTTGAGGCGAAAGCCGAGGTTCGACGACGAAGAGGAAGACCATGCCTCCGATGGATTGATCAGGCCGAAGAAGCCCTTAGCGTGCTTGGTGAAAGAGATTGAAGACGGCGCGCGCGAAGGAGAGACGCCTGCCGAGAGCTGATGAAGTTGGCCGTAACCCGAGAACGGATTGTTATGGCCACCTAAGTAAGTAAGTAAAGTAATGTTACTTATTACATTTATCCGATTAAAATAAGTAATAACATTATATTACATATTACTTCCAAATAAAAGTAATAAGTTACATATTACTATAATACTTTATTATAAATTTTTTTTTATTTTGAAAAATTAATGCATTATTTTGATAGAAAATTCATGCAATGCAAAAAAAAAAAATGCATTAAAATTGTTCTAGTTCAGAGGTGTTGTGGCAGTGAGCTAAATTATAAATAAAAAAAAAATAAAAATAACTTCGATGGCGACAAAAAAAAAAGTAACAAAAACAACAACATGTGTCCTCTGAGCTAATATGATCCTTTAACAAATTGCAAAAATTACAACATAAAACAAGCCACCACATTGAGTGTGAATACCAAAATAAAAAACACAAACAAACAAAAACTTTGATATCAACGCGACCAAGCAACAACAATGTTGTGCAAATGTTTTTTCTGTAGCGGCATGATGCGCTGGCGAAGTCAATTCTCAGAATTACAACACACACGAAAATATTGAAGTTGTTGTGAGTGAGCAAATTTAATTACACGATTAAAAATCTTGGAGTAAATTTTAAACTTTTTGGATTACATATCGGACACGACCAAAAAAAGATTACTTTTTAATCCAATGAAAAGTTTTACATTTTCCAATCCAAAAAGGATTTATTTTTAATCCGCAAAAAGTTTAAAATTTTTTAATCCAAAAAGGAATAAATTTTAATCTACAGAAAGTTTAAAATATTATAATCCAAAAAGGATTAGATTTTAGCCCAAAAAAAACTTAAAAATATTGTAATCCGAAAAGGACTATTTTTTAATCCACAAAGGTTAAACATTTTCTAAACTGTAGTAGGCGGTATGTGACAGGTCAACATCTGCGCTGGTATACTAATACTCCTATAATTTTGGAGAAAAACATTGCTTGTCATAACAGATTTTTGATTCAACATCAGTATTAAATTATTCGTACAATGCATATACATAATGCTTTTACATTTTTAAGTTGAAAAATTCATTAAATTCATTCATTAATTCATTAAATTCATTTGACGTAAATAGGGTTTTTCACTCTCAACATGTACATATCATAAATGGTTTTCCGTTTTGACTTTGCTAAATGTAAATAAATAATCCAAGCATTGAGCAATAATGCAACTCTTAAGGAACGAGTATGTTATACAAAACCTTATAGACGTATATAATAAAGTTCTTATATTGCCATGAACTTCACTATTTATACATTAAGGGTATTCATGCAAATAGGCAATGCCTTATAAATGGTATAAGCCGTATAAGTTTATCAGCCTTATAAATGAACTGCATGGAGAACCGTTTGCACAAATGAGACATAGCTATTTGCTCTACGATTTAAGGTTGGAAAAAATAAAACAACACTGGTTTTCATGTAAGCATGTTCATTGACGTAACATTTTTCCGTTTCGTTCCTTTTCGTTTCGTGTCGTAAGTGAGCATCAGCCTTTAGGTGAGCAATCGATGTTTATAGCAGCAATCAGCTTTTTATAGGCATGCTGAAAGTTGACTCTTAAAAAATTAACAGCTGACTTATCTCTGCAAATGTACAATCGATTTTAGGGGACGTTCACACAATCTGCCTGATAAAAATAACTAATTGCCCAAAATATTAGATTGCTGCTTTGCATGAATACCCTTAATATTTATTATAAAACACTGTTTAATGTTATAACATGTTATAATGTTAATGTTATTTGATTCAGATTTTATTAAAAATTTTGTTTCATTTAATTTATAAATTTTAATTTAACTTAATTTAATAAACTTCAGATGCTTTAACAATTATATTAAGCGTAAATTACGTAGTAGTAGTAGTTTTCAATCTTAGGTAACGTAAACACTATTTCCGGAATATATTACCTTAATATAAATTTGTAGTCCAAAAATAGTCTTAAACTTAAACTTTTTCGGATTAAAAAAAATTAAACTAATGTATGGAATAGAAAATAGTCCTTTTTGGATTAAAAATTCCTTTCAACCAAAGTTTGGATTAAAAACTGGTCCAAAATTTTTAACCGTGATGAAATTTACAACTCTGCTCTAGTTAATGGTAATGAATTAAACTTCCATTTTCATTGATTTGGTTTAATTATAAAATAATGGTCAATGCATTACCTCATTGAATGCATTAGTCCCAGGTCTGATTATATACTACCTATCAAAATGAGTGGCATGAAGTTTCTTTATGGCACGCATATAAGCACATGTAAGTAACAATATAAATTTCCTATTGGGTTGATTTTTGTGTACTTTTCATGCATAGTGGAATAGAATTTGTAAAACATCGAATTCTTTTCAATCCCAATAAATGACAAATTATGATTTATATTTCTCAGATTATAAGTACATTTGCGATTATACCACAGCCATGTTGAGTTAAGAATTTAACTAACTCGTATTCGAGGTAAAGATTTTGATCCTAAGAAAATTTTATTAACCATCTTTATACCCCACGCGTACAGCGTAAGGGGTATATTAATTTTGTCACGACGTGTAACGCCCATAACTTTGCCCATAAGTAGGCGTGGTAGGCATAGAAAAGTATTTATATTTTTGCTCAGCATTACCACCTGAGTTGATTTAGCCATGTCCATCTGTCTGTTCGTATGTCTGTGGACACGATTACACCGTACTTTTGAAGCTATCGTGCTGAAATTCAATATTTAAGATTTTTTATATAAAAATTATGACGTGCTAGAAAAATGGGCGTCATCCACCTACAAACGTGCCCACCTCCCATTCAACCCCAAAATTCGAAACTCTATAAAAAGGCTTCTCTTTGAGCTACAAAAAATTTGATACTTTTGTATTTTATATCAAAACTAAATTGTAGAAGAAAAGTGGGCGCCAACCGCCTACGAACACACCCACCTCCCATACAACCCACAATAGTGAAAACTCTATAAAAAGGCTAATATTTATTTATTTAGTGCTTCGTTTTCTAATACAAAAGATAATATCTTATTATAGTATTAGTAATATTATGGCTTAATTTCAATATGAATAAAAGTAACCTTAAACTAGTATAAAATGGGATAAAATTACAATATTTAAAAACTAACAACGAAAAATTATAACAATGATACACCTATAACGATAAACTTACAACAAAGAAAAATTATAATTAAGTTTAGCTTTGAAATGCACAGGGTTAGTTATAGATTTAATATTAAAGGGATTCATGTCACTTCGTAAGTCTTCGTATGTCGTATATCGTATTCTACGTATACGAAATTGACATGAACGAACATTTAGGAATTTTCGTACCGTTTTTTGTAAATAAGGGGGCGAAATATACCGTTTTGGGAGATAAGGGGCGATCTTCACATGGCAACGTGTCTGACTGCCTCAACTAGGCGAGGCCAGCATTATCCATGTCGAAATCGTCTCAAGTCGTTTCAAACCTCCGCGTGGTGTCTCCTGGAAACGTCAAAAAACTATCATCTGAAAACTGAATCTGAGCGGCGGACTTCCTTTGGTCATCAAGCAAAGGTTGTGCGTTGGGTTTGAAGCCCACCATGTAATAAAAATATTTCAATGAAAAGTTTAAGAATGAATAAAAGAATGATCCCCAAATCTGATGACGACTACCGCAAACGAAAAACTGATAATGATTTACGGATACGCACCTGGAATGTCCGAACCCTATATTGATATCTTGGAAAGATATAATGCTGATATCACTGCAATCCAAGAAATGCGATGGAAGGGACAGGGCTGCTTACGGCAAGCATCCTGTGATATCTACTACAGCGGCCATGCGGAGAAGCACGATTTTGGATGCGGATTTGTAGTTGGCAAGAGAATACGGCATCATGTCCTGCGATTCACTCCTGTGAACGAACGACTTGCCATAATTCGCTTCAAGGCAAAATTTTTTAACATAAGCCTAATATGTGCGCACGCTCCGACAGAAGAAAAAGATGACGAGACCAAAGAAAGTTTTTACGAGCGCCTTGAAGACGCATACGAGCGCTGCCCCCGTCATGACTTAAAAATCGTGCTTGGTGACTTCAACGCCAAGGTGGGTAAGGAAAACATATTTGGTCCAACAGTCGGAAAAATCAGCCTCCACGACAACACATCCGATAACGGAATGAGGTTGATTGACTTCGCCGCAGCACGAAACATGGTCGTTAGTAGCACTAGATTCAAGCATCTTAATATTGATAAGGCCACCTGGTTGTCCCCTGATCATAAAACATGCAACCAAATTGATCACGTTTTGATTGACGGAAGGCACTCTTCCAGTGTACTAGACGTACGCACGATCCGTGGTGCTAACATAGACTCGGATCATTATCTTGTCGCAGCCAAGATCCGCACACGTCTGTGCGCAGCTAAGAATGCTCGCAATCCTACACAAGGAAAGCTAGACGTCGATAAGCTGCAGTCAAAACGGACGGCCGAAGCCTTCGCTACTCGACTCTCACTCCTGCTTCAAGAAAGCACTCCTCCGATCGACGATATATGCGGACAGTGGACGCACATATCCCACTCTATGCGTACGGCTGCCGAAGAGGTGATAGGCTACCACCGCCCTCGCCGAAACCAGTGGCACGACCAGGAGTGTCGCGATGCCACTGCAGAAAAGGACGCCGCCTATAAAGCCACCCTGCAGTCGGTTGTAACGCGTGCTGTTATGGAGCGATACCGAGAGAAGAGGAGGGAAGAGAGACGCATTTTCAGGCGAAAAAAACGAGACGCAGAAATGCGTGAGTGCGAGAAAATTGAGATGCATGGCGACAGGAATGAGACTCGAAAATTTTTCGAAAAAATTAGACGCCTGGCCGATGGTTTTAAGACCGGAGCCTCTTCCTGCAAGGACGAAAATGGGAATCTAGTGACAGATATCCAGAGTACACTGATGTTATGGAGGGAGCACTTCTCTAGACTTTTAAATGGCGACGCTGTCAACAATCCCGCCAGTGGAGATGATATCCCGGAAACCCCAATTATGGATGACAGCGTTAAAGTTCCGCTGCCCGACTATAACGAGGTCTTAACAGCTATAGCTCAGCTTAAAAACAACAAAGCCGCAGGAGCCGATGGCCTGCCGGCTGAGCTGTTTAAGACCGGTGGCGAAGCTCTGTTTAAATGCATTCACAGACTTCTATGCAGAATATGGTCGGAAGAATGCATTCCAAATGATTGGAACCTCAGCGTGCTCTGCCCAATCCACAAAAAAGGCGATCCCACCATTTGCGCCAACTACCGTGGGATTAGCCTTCTAAATATCGCCTATAAGGTCCTGTCGAGCGTATTGTGTGAAAGACTCAAGCCCATCGTTAACCAACTGATTGGACCTTATCAGTGTGGCTTCAGACCTGGAAAGTCCACCATCGACCAGATCTTCACGCTCCGATAAATCTTGGAAAAGACCCTCGAAAAACAAATCGATACACACCATCTTTTTGTCGATTTCAAAGCCGCCTTCGACAGTCCAATAAGGAGTCACCTATATGCCATCATGTCTGAATTTGGTATTCCTGCGAAGCTAATACGTCTTTGCAGGATGACACTGAACAACACCAGCAGTGCAGTGAAAATCGGGAAGGACCTCTCCCTTCCTTTCGATACCAAGCGAGGTTTCAGACAAGGTGATTCCTTATCGTGCGACTTTTTTAATATAGTCATGGAGAAGATCATCCGAGCTGCTGACCTGAGAAGCAGCGGCACAATTTTCTATAAGAGTGTTATGCTGCTGCATTTGCTGATGATATTGACATCATTGGTCAAAATACGCGCGAAGTCAGTGCAGCATTCTCCAGGCTAGAAAAAGAGTCGAGTCGAATGGGTCTTGCAGTGAACGCAGATAAAACGAAGTATCTTGTGTCAACAAACAAACAGTCCCAGCGTCTTGGAAACCACGTCACTGTTGACAACACCTCCTTTGAGGTAGTGAAGGACTTTGTTTACCTGGGATCCAGTATAAACTCCTCCAACGATATCAGTATTGAGATTAAACGAAGGATAACTCTTGCCAACAGGTGTTACTTTGGCCTCAGTAGGCAATTGAGAAGCAGAGCTCTCTCTCGACGAACAAAACTGACGCTCTATAAGTCAATAATCATGCCAGTCCTACTATACGCATCACAAACCTGGACGTTGAGCAGCTCTGATGAAAGGACTTTGGGAGCGTTCGAGAGAAAAATCCTTCGCAAGATCTATGGTCCAATCTGCGTCAATGGCGAGTACCGAATACGATGGAACCACGAGCTGTATGAGCTATATGCCGACATCGATATAGTCAAGCTTATTAAAATTGAGCGGCTTCGCTGGCTAGGTCATGTCGAGAGAATGAACGACGATGCTCCAGAGAAAAAGATATTGGATTCGGTACCCAGTGGTGGCCATAGTAGACGTGGAAGACCGCATCTCCGTTGGAAAGACCAGGCATTGGATAACCTGACAACGCTTGGAGTTTCCAACTGGCGCCAGCAAGCGCACGACAAAAGAGGCTGGCGAAAATTCTTAGACCAGGCCAAAACCGACCAACGGTTGTAAGCGCCATCTAAGTAAGTAAGTAAGTTTTTTGTAAATGGGTTATGTTTGGTGTAGATGAGCGCTCAAGTAGCACAAAGCGCACATTTTTACCTATCGAAAATTTATTTTTATTTTAATTTGTCTTTTTGATGTTATATGTCCGGGCCCCCGAAGTGTCGGATGATGAGCTGCCCGTGGATGGAAAGTCAACCGTTACTCCATGGAGTAAGTGAGTGCGAATACCACATAAGCGCTCAAAAGTATGAGTATGTCGAAATGACAACAAAAATAAGAAAGCAAAGACTGTTGTGCATGGAAGCAAGAATTTGTTTAGGCTCAGTTCTTTCTAGGGTCGCTATCCTTATGTTTAAAAAGTACTTACCTTCGTTCATTAAAAACATTTTCAATTTACGTACAAAACTTTTACTATTCAAGAACCTTAGGACCTACACAGGACCTTTTATTCAAATAAAAATAGAGATCAATGAATATGTGAACTAAAATAGCATATGCGATGAGACTTAAATGATGCGACTTTGAACTATTTGCTGATTTTCCTGAATAATCCTGAACCTGGTCAACAGACTTACTGCCGACCTGCAGTTGTAGCTTTTCTAGTGCTTTAACACTCAGATGAGCTGATACAGTTTTTTGAATCTAAACGCTGAGCTTAATCTGTTGGAGTGCCTTACTTGGTGATGGTTGCGCTTTGGCAGTGAATAGCCATCCGAAATAATTGTTAAGGCCACATTTTGAGGGTTATAGTCCTTGAGATAACTTGGGTACAAAGCGACGTTAAATCAAATCATGGTCATGGCTCTGTGCTTGCTCTCAATCACAATTGTTTTGTTCAAAGTCTAAAGAGTCGGTTTGGCTTTAACTTGGAAACGTCCATGCAGACTTGAAAGAATTCGTAGCCAATTGTAAGCATCAGCTGCGGCGAAGAAACTTTGCCCCTGCTACCATGAAGAATGGCACCACGACGAGACACAGCATGGTGGCGATCACTCGTCAAATAGTGGAGACGGGGATGCAGGAGCAGTAGCAATGATGCACGCTATGAACGGAAAATGTCCATGGGATGTTTGCCAAAGTCAAAACATCGGCAGTTTTTTTTATCGCTTGTGAAAACAAACTAAACTGAATGAAGCTTTGAAATTTACAAAAATATTTTTTAATAATTTTTTATTTTGACAATTAACACAAGTTAACGATTGCTTATTTACGACATAAGCATCAAATTTGATTCGTAAAGTTGAAAAATATTCGTATCTCAATTTTCATATGAAATATTTTTGACATATCGTAAATTCTAACGAAATACGAGCTTACGAAGCACATACGGAGTGACATGAACCACCTTATTGTTTGGTAGAGAGTTCCACAGACGAATTGAATACATATAGAATTGTCACTCTGACGTTAATTTAGTATGCTTTAACTGTATTAATTGACTTGAACTATTAGATCCAAGGAAACGGAGTCGGTCATGTAAATATTTTGGTTCTTTCTAGACAATTATTTTCTGTAACAGCACCAGTGATTATACCCTAAACCTGCAAGGTCAGGGTATATTAACTTTGTGCAAACGTTTGTAACGCATAGAATGAATCGAGTCCGGTATAGAAAAGAATATATATTCTTGATCAGCGTCACCACGTGAGTCGAGCTATCTATGTCCGTCCAGCCGTCCGTGCGTCTGTCCGTCTGTGTGTTGTCCGTATACACAGGATAAGAAGAAGGAGATGAGATAATTGGATGAAACTTGGTACACATGGTCACATTTACCCAAGGATCTGCACTATTGAATATTTAGGGAATCCGCCCTCGGACACGCCCACCTCCCATACAACGCAAAAATTGAAAACTGCATAAATAAGCTCATATCTAACCTACAATAATAAGATTTGGTGTGTATGTGTTTTGTATCACCAAAAAGATGTCTTCGAAAAATGGGTGTCAGCCGCTCACGGACACGCCCACCTCCCATACTACGCAAAAATTGAAAACGCAATAAATAAGCCTTTATTTAACCTACAGATATAAAATTTGGCACGTGTGTTTTTTATGACAAAACAAAGATGGTTTGGAAAAATGGACATCATCCGCCCACGGCCACGCCTACATCCCATACTACGCAAAAATTGAAAACGCAATAAATAAGCCTTTATTTAACCTACAGATATAAAATTTGGCACGTGTGTTTTTTATGACAAAACAAAGATGGTTTTGGAAAATGGACGTCACCCGCCCACGGTAACGCCTACCTACCACACAACCCAAAAAGTTTAAAATTGAATTAATAAGATTATGTTTGTCATGGAGAGATCAAATTTGGTATGTATGTATTTTATACCAAAAGTAAGGTGTGTTCAAAAATTGGGAGTAGTCCATCCATGAACAAGCCCACCTCCCATAGTGAAAGCATAATTAAGGCATTAACTGTGAGCTACAGGTATAAAACTTGGTATGTGTAAATTTTTCTTCAACATTTAAATGCATATAAAATATAGGCTTCATCCGCCCATTTTCAATAATACTATTTTTTGTTTTGGAAAAGAAGGTTTAGGGTATTTCATAGTCGGCCTAGACCGACTTTAGATTTCTTTACTTGTCTGAATTTTAATAAGTTGTCAAAAGTCAAATTGAAGATTTGTCTAGAAAACGTGGAAATGTCGTCAGATCACCTGAGACCATAGATATACCGCGCGATATTGTTATAAACTACGTTCAATTTTTGTCTGCTTAATGAGTCACAATTGGCAATAGTTCACAACCATAAATGAGAGTTGGAATCAAATATGTTTTTGCAAGGAGGACTCTTATATTATGAGGAGTGAAATACTGTGTCACCCAAAGTGTACGGAGCAAACCGTAGACTTTACCAACAGTGGAGTTTATGTGGACAATCCAAGAAAAATGCCTTAATTTAAGCTACAAAACTGAGATCGGGTATTTGTGTATTTTATATCAAAACTGAAGCGTGTTAGAAAAATTGGCGTCAACCACCCAAGCATACGCCCATCTCCCATACAACCCTAAAATTGAAAACTTTATAAAGGGGCTTATCTTTTCGCTGCAGGAAAACACTTTGATATGAATGAATTTTAGACGTCATCAAAAAAGTTAAATTTTTTGGAATTTCATACAAAAAGAGCTACAATTTAAGATTTTGTACCATTACGAATCGGCCGTGGGAGTATTTTAATTTCGGCCAAGTCAAAGATATATGTTAGAAGTTTTTGTTTCAATTTATCTTATAAAGAAAAATGGTTAAATCAATGCATTTTGGTCAATTTTACAGAAAAATTGTATTTATATTCGGTTTACAATAAAAACAAAACTATTTTTACGATCCTCTTTCTGTATTGTCAAGAAATATTTAATGTTTCCTAAAGTCTGTATAATATATCTGATTGATTTAATATAAGCCTATTTTAATTTTTATATCCCACTTTTTTTTCAATCTTAACGTATAATTGGTTTTTATGGCACACGTGCTCTTGAATAAAAAAAACCATATAACGCAAGATATTTAGCTTCAAATACTAAGGACAGACAAGGATATAAACATAAACATCAACGTCGCTGCAAACGTGTCGATGGCTCTACTTGCTATGATTTACCGTTGGTTTACTTCATTGTCAGTCTATGTTCGATATTTTGTTCCACAGCAAACTGTTGCGCTACTGCAGCGACTATAGCGAAAAGCATTCAAGTTATGGAGGGCTGTGCTTGTTTTCTTTGCTTCTTTCAGAACAATTTTATTTCGAATCAATCTTACACTGAAATACACTGCACTAGAGTAGTGTGCAACAGTGTGGTGTTATAAATAGAATGCTTTGTGCAGCTCTTTAATACCTATCCACCCAATGATAAGGAGAAGACGACCTTTAGAGAGCTAATCACTCGTAGAGACTACTTCGAGATTAGAGGTGGAGACTGTAACGGTAGACTACTGCTCACTGTAGCGCCACCATAACTATATATTGTTAATATTATAATTCTCATTATGTTCTTAAATTTCTTATTTTTATACAACAATTTATACAATTTAAGTTATGAAGTTTCTTATGTTCATTTAGAAGAAGAAGAATCTAAAGCAAAGAGTAACACTTGTCCCTAGGCATAAGTGGACACTCACAGCTTTTGGTTCGTTCCAATTCTTTATTAAATTATATTTATTCCCCCACGCGTACTGCGTAAGGGGTATATTTATTTTGTCACGACGTGTGTAACGCCCAAAAGGCGGCGTGGTAGGTAAAGAAAAGTATATATATTCTTGATCAGCATCACCACCTGAATTGATTAAGCCATGTCTGTATGTCTGTCCGTCTATCAGTCTGTCGACACGATTACAGCCGTAATTTTCAAGTTATCGTTATGAAATTCAATATTTAAGTTTTTTTTTAAAAAAGCAAAGATCAAGTTCGAGAAAAGGCTAAATCGGATGAAAACCACGCCTACCTCCCTTACAACCCCAAAAAAGAAAACTCCATAAAGAAGCTAATATATAAGTTACAAGACTGAAATTCGGTATTTGTGTATTCTATTGCAAAATTAAGATGTGCTAGAAAAACTAGTGTTATCCACCCAATAACACGCCCACCTCCCATACAACCCCAAAATTGAAAACTATATAAAGAGGTTTCTGTTGAAGCTATAAACACAAAATTAAATATTTATTGATTTTATATCAAAACTAAGACGTGTTAGAAAAATGGGTGTCATCGACTCACGAACTCGCCCACCTCCCATACAAGCTAAAGACAAAAAATTTGATATGTTTGCGTATAATATCAAAACTAAATCATGGAAAAAGAAGCCGTCATCCGCGTACGGACACACCTACTTCCCATACAGCCCACTATAGTGAATACTCTATAAATAGGCTAATATTTAAGCTACAAAACTGAAATTCAGTATTTGTGTATTTTATATTAAAAATTAGGTGTGTTAAAAAAATGGGCGTCATCAATCCACTAACACTCCTACCAGACATAGAACACATAATAGTGAAAACTCTATAAAGATGCTTATATTTAAGCTACAAAATTGAAACTACCACGGACACGCCAACCTCCCATACAACCCCAAAATTGAAAATTTTATAAAAAGTCTTATATATAAGCTGCAGGAAAACAATTTGATATGTACCCAGCGGTCCGAAATGGCAGCAGCTCATCAGGAATCTTGATCGAAACGCTCCATCACTGTTGCTGATCCAGCAGGAAAGGAGCACACTCTTCGAATATTTATTTTTCTTTGCGTTTCTCTCGAAGCAAGCAAGCACAGAGACAAAGTTTTGAGCTTTTTGTTCTTTGGTGCAAGCCTACTTGTTCAGTTGCGATTCAGTTCCCTTAGCGTAACCATATGACAACGCACTCAGTTCGTCTTTTGTTTATACAATTCCAAAGAAATACAGAAAAAATATGCATTATCATATGGGCATCTCCCAGTGGCACGGACGCGACATTCGCACGGTTTTTATTACTCGAAAAACAATAAAGAAACAAAATGAGCTGATTTGTATTATAATGTTCTGACGCGATGAAAGAGTGCTACATTTTATAAAAATATTGGCGAGATTTAGTACAAATTAGTACAAAGTAATAAGCAATCATTCAATGGAACGGACGCGACAAAAAATAGAAGTTTTTTTAAGGTCGTATAGAAACATGCAAAATTTAGCTAATTTTGAGAACTTCATTTTATATATAATATACATGTTAATGGAGGTCAAAGGATAACTACTCTTCGTAGACTTATGAAATATTAGAATTATCTCTTCCCTTTTTTTAAATAGATATAGCACGAATACGGACGCGACATCATGGACGCGACAAATTTTTCCAGCAGTAGTAAAATACGGTAAAGATGTTCATTATAAATTTTAATAAAAATACATCATAATAAGTGAAATTCAAGTTACATAGCAGTAAAACTAATCAAATAAAAAAAAAAAAAAGTTAAAAGCTGTTACAGTGCTTTATTTTAATGTTTTTCTTCACTTTTGGTGGACCTTTTTTGGGAGATGCCCATATGGCACGCTAAGCGTTAGTAGTTTAACCAAAAAAACGAGTAAGCACGCAACAGTTCAACTGTACTAGAAACAAAAAATATTTGAATTCATCAGTTGAATTTCACTCAAATTGTTTTCTCTTGCCCCTTATGCGCAGCTTACATGCATTCCTATACAGAATGATTGCTTCCCCTCCTCACTCTACCTCTCAAAATAATTTTGTCAACTCTATTTCCCTCGCTTTTTCGAAATCAACTTCGAAATCAGCTTCCTTCCTAGGACATGGCAGTGTTAAAAGAAGCACGTCTGGCAAGGAGGATGCAAGCACTTTCTGCTACCACAGCAGCGCTGCATAATGTCTACTGAAGCTCTCTTTTTCCCGCTGGGTATGAACAGTGGAATCTTTCTTGAGCGGATACAGAAGGGGCCATTGAAATGTGTCCGTACAAGGGGGATGTCTGGTCAAAACAAAACTTCAAATTTAAATCAACAAAATATTGTCTTAGGTTGTTAGTTTTTATTTAAAAATACTTTAATTAAAAAAAATTACAAGAATAAACAATTCAATTGGGATTAATAACAAAAAATCTTTATATGTAGCTTTATATGTAATAAGAGTTTAAATTGTTTTACGAGTACTAAACCATTTCAATAAATATTCCTCCTGCCAGATTTGTCCAGCGATGAAAGTATATTCATAGCTTATGTATCACCTTGCATTTCACACACGCTATATGATCATGAACTTTCGCCAAAGCCTCTTCATATGAAAGGATGTTGTTTGAAGAATCTTGAAAATCTGAAGGTTCAATTTTATCTGTTGAGTCATCAGAAATTTCTTGAACTTCAGAAAGTTGTTCTTGTTATGGTACGTGCAAGTCCAAAGGTGATCTCTTAATTGGTAAATCATCATCGATTTTTTTAAACGAAATTTTTAAACTTTGCTCACTGACCCCTGCAAAACATCTTTTCTCCATTTCGGCTAGTAGGTTTAATGGCAAATCACCCTCAAGCTCAAACTCAACACTAAACTCTGTCGGACATCCTGGCTGTCAAATGAAATACGAAAACAGCTCTGAAAAGTTTCAAAGTTAACTTGGTCCCATGCACTTTTAGCAAAATAAACTGCTTCCAATAAGTTAATACACTTCACTAAATCAAAGGCTGTGTTAATAACTTCAATTTTCAATATCTAGTTAGTGCTTCAGTATCAAAGTTCTGAATCAAATTAGTATTATCAACTCTCCGAAGCAGAAGCGTAAATTGCAGAAAAAACGTTAGCTTGAAAACATTTTCATGAGAGAGAAAATATTTACCATACCCACATTTAACTATATTATGTTATGTAGTTAATATGATAAACCGTGCCTTGTTGTTAAAGCGAACAACTTAAAAAAGTGTTGGCAAGCTTATTTGTAAATTATGACATGAAAAAATAAGATAAATGTCCGTCCCAAGAGAATTTTTTTTTGTTAAGCGGGTATCCGCGTCCGCTCATGAGAATATAAAAATAATAATAATAAGTTATTATTATTATTAATAACAATAATAATAATAATAATAATAATAATAATAATAAATAATACTAATAATATAATAATAATAATAATAATAAAAATAATAATAATAATAATAATAATAATAATAATAATAATAATAATAATAATAATAATA
>OY282641.1:73217415-73324915 GCA_958299015.1 Tetanocera ferruginea | reverse complement strand
GCATAAACACAATTTGGTTATATGGAAATTAAGAAAAAAAATAATAATTTAGAAATTTTCCATTTTACCTACTCAGGTTAGCGTTTAAAAAAAACCCCTTTTTTGGACCATTTTTGAAAAAATAAAAAAATCTAATAAATGAAAGGAATAATAAAACTAATTACGTAAGCAGACAGCAATAAGACTAAATTATGAGAATCAGTCGGTTTTGGACATCTCAGGTTAATTTACCTACGTGCTACTTTTGTTGGAATATTGGTGGTCGATTTTTCGACCACTGGCCTAATATGTATACTTTAATGGAATTGTTAAGCCCGCATTGTCAATTGACTAACAAATGGTACCCAACTTTGGGAAACATTCATGTAAAACGTTTATAGAAAAATCAATCCATTTTAGATTCAAATACTGGTGCTCCAGCGTTGGGTACATGTTTTTCTTTATACCGTAGACTGGCACAGTTGAAGCTTACAACATGGGCATTGGGCATTGGACCATCCAGAAAGATACACTGTTACCAATTGCTCTGTTTGCTACTGGTACAAACGTTTGGTTGCAATCGGCAACGTTCAAATCCGGTATAAGGCGCTGCGTTGACAAACCCAGCAAAACGTGGGGAAGTGGATAACATTTTTGACAAGAGGAATGAACTCAACTTCGTGCGTTGTTACAACACCACCCAAGTAACAATTGCAAGTAACTACGATTCCATTGTGCCAATAAAGTCTGCTCTCCGATATAATCGTATGAGAAAGATGTACGTCGTCATAACTTAAACGAATATAACTATAATATCAATATGGGTGGAGTCAATTTACACTTCAATGGGGTCGCAAATTACGGTGTTGGTCATTGTGGGTAAACGCTATCAGCAATTCTAAAGTGAATTCATGGAAATCGCAATGTCTTGTGGCTAAAATAAACAAACACAAGCCAATCACAACACAAGCTAATCACAGTTACAGTTTAGATCGAAAGAAACTTATAAGTGGCGAATCCAGAAGTGGACTCAGATATAGATGAATAGGAAAGACCGGCCGGTTTGCCTCAAGTTAACAAACTTGAGCACGTCATTGATATCAACTAGAGAATAAGCCTCGAAGATGCGTTGTATGCCACAAGCATACCATTTAGATATACTTATATGCAAACAATGCAATTTACATTTGCACACAAAATTTTATGGACAATATCATAATATGAATATCAAAGTCATTAAAAGTATGTCCAATAAATAAATAAATGTAAATAATAACTTATTTATTTTATACTAGCGATACCCTACGCGCGTTACTACCCCTTCACATCCTATTTTCTAATGCCGGTATCAATTTTATGTTAGAAGATATGACCAATAAGTATCTTTATACTGAGTTTCAATGTTATGCGACATTTGTACTAAGCTATTCGATGTTAAACATTTGAATTGTATAATAAATTTTATATTCGTTTCGAATTCTTTGATGTGTGCCTTATATATTGAAATTTTTACCGAAAAGTTTGAATGTGTGTCACGACCCTTGTCTTACGCCTATAAAATATTGCCATTGAAACAATACGTGTAAATTGAGCTTGAATACCGAATTTTGTGGCTGTAAAACATGTAATTCCAAAGCTATTCGATATCGAAAATAAGAGTTGCATGGAAGGTGCCACGCCCCCATGTTCTATCGGTACCAAACTTCAAAGGAATACTCTGGAAGGTGGAAGGTGCCGCGCCCCTATGTTATTATGTCATAGCCTTTTCAGCTATATTGACGCAAGAAATTGCATTTTCTTACATAAAATTATCCACTCACGTTGTCCAAGTTATCTTTTTGAAAAAATAAAGTTTTGTAGCTCAAGCAGAAGCATGAACCTTGTTATTCCAAAGCATAATTTCCTTAACTCAAGCCGTTTGTTTTTCGTCAGTGCTATAAGGCTATGGGACTCTCTTCCAAACAACATTAAAGCTATATCCAACACAAAGCACTTTAAGCATTTGATTTTCGACAACTTCTCTTGATTTTATTACGACTCTTTCCTATTTTTTTTTTCCTTATTCAAGCTTAAACTAATTTTAATTTTTTTTTTTCAAATCTTTTCTTTTTAATATTATTTCTGCATTACTATAGGAATAATTTTTATTCTTTTTTTGAGTCAGCTTTTGTTGTTTCTGATTAATTTTGTTCAGTTTCACTTAATGGCTCAGTAAAATAATTTTAATATTTTTAATGTTTAATCCTTATTAATTTAAAAATAATTTATTTAATTAGTTGTTGAATATTTTGTCTATGCGGCATGTAAAAGATTTAATCTTAAATGTCAACAATATTTTCAAATAAATACAATACAATACAAATACAATCGAGCTGAATACATGTGCCTCTCACTCCACTCCAAGTGAATGAAGGAGTTACTTAAATTTTTTACGCAATCAAGTTCTGACTGAGTTGTCTTTTACCAGCAACAATCCAGCCTAATTTAGTTTTGTGCAGCAAAGCAGACTGTGGACTGTGGACTGTGACCTACACACATCAAATTATAAAATAGCTCTGCGCCAACTAATAAATCAATGCGCTGAGATTTATTGTAACTTTATGTTTGCGGGAATGTTGAAATTAGATACGTTTGTTGTTATTGAAGGTTGATTGTCGACGATAGTTGCGACGATAAATGCAGCAATTATAGTTATATATAGGTTCTTTATGAGTACTATGGCTGTTGCCAACAAGACAAAATCTTGAGATTTGATATTTAAGCACTCAGTTTTTGAGTCAGAAATCGATGCAGCAATAAGAACCGATTGTGAAGATGAAAAAGTGTATTTCTGGCATCACGCTCAACAGCGGGATCTGAGGTGAGGATAGTGGGTGTAAAATTAAAATTACACAAAGGTGAATTATGTACTTATTTGTATTAATAGGCTTTTTACACTACATTTAAAATATTTAACACGAATTATAATTTAAATTTTGATTTTTTTTTCAAAAAATTGCTGCTGGCCTCTACTTCCGCGCTGTTTTAATTTTTGTTTAATCATTTAAATTTATTGAAGATGTCGGCATTGAATCGAAATGGAAGAGAGTGTCGTGTTTCAGAGAACAAATGTGACAGCTACTTGACAGACAATTTTTGATCGAATGGCCTTTACGCAAGCAATTTAAGCATAACTAAAGCTTTTTTTACTTGTTTATACAGCAACGACGGTGGAAGTGAAATAAATTGCTGGCAATCTCATGTCATTGCGAAGTAGATTCGTAGATCAAACAATTTCTGTTATTATTAATCATAATTAGTAATTAGTAATGTAATCAAAAATACTCTTTTCTTGCTATAATTGTTGTGATACGATTTTTCTCCCACCTGCTTGCTCGGTGTTTTAGATACCAGAGCAATCTATACGTTCTCCATCGTTTGACATCGTTTCTCCAGAAATGCAGCCATCAACTCCCATGTTGGCATTGCGCTAGTAGAAGTCGTCTCGTCCCATCTTGTCTGCTCTTTTGTTCCCATTGCGAGCAGAGCCCGTAAATAAGAATTCACACTGTCGCTTAAATTTCGAAGTTTTGCCACAGCTCCGGCCTCTACACAGCTCAAACTAAATGTCGTAACGAAGTGAATCAAAAAACTTTTATTTGCCGACTGAGTGATTTTTCTATATTATCGATTTACCACACAGTTTACAAGTATTAGTGAGGGCAACTATGTCATCTCACCTCGCCTTATTTTTAAAATATTGTATTGTCAAAATTATTATATATTAAAATTGGAATACAGGTTGTTATATTTAAATAAAGTTAAATGATTTAAGTACTTAAAATAGAAGTTAAGTTTAAAATTTGAGATTGAATTCCTTTCCATATTTTAAACAAAGTTCATTCCAAAATTAATTTTTAAATGCAATTCAAAGTAGTGACTTGTTGTTAGTAAAGAGTAAAAATTAAAGTTAAAATTTCAGATTAAATTATCTATGGTTGATGTGTAATGTTGATGTTCATGTAGCAAATTAACATATTTTAATTTTTAATTGTATTCAAGACGTTCAGGTGCTTTGCGAACTCGGCTCGATCGACGTACTTCCACCTCCGAGGGATGCACAGCTACGTCTTCATCTACTCTGGCTGAAGACAGTTCTGCTTCACTACTTTTCGTTGGCTTACTAGGTGGTTCTTGACCGCCTGCTAACGACAGATCAACCATATCAGATCGTTTCCAGAACCGTTCATCGTCCAGTTTGATGTTGTAGTGAAGATCGCCAAGCTTAGAAGTGATTTTACCGAATTGCCATTTTCAATCATATTAGTTTCAATGATGTCCACCTCTTCCATGAATTTGTACGTGTCGGTCGTTGGTAACCGTGACATTGCATCTGCATTTGCGTTATCTTTGGACTTTTTAAGACGAATTTCATAGTTAAAATATTATAGAAATATGGCATAGTGCTGCATTCTTGTCGCAGACAGTGTAGGTAGCCCAAGTCATAGGCTTCCTTGTCAATTTGACTATAGCGTTGTTGAATCTTGTTTAACGTTTGAGAAGCAAATTGTATTCGTCGATCTTACCCGTCGTCGTACTGGTGACTTAACACAGCTCCTACTCCAATCGGACTCGCGTCGACTGCCAATATTACATCTAGTTTCGGATCATAATGTGTGAGAACTATGCCCGACTGCATTTGCTTTTTCACTTCTTCAAAAGCACTCTCGCAATTTTTATCAAAATGAAAACTGACATTATTCTATAATAAACAATTTAGTGGATATAAAATAGTGCTTACATCTTTTATAAACGGCTGTAGTAATTAATAACACCAAGAAAAACTCTAACATCATCCTAATTTGAAGGTCTCCCCATTCTTTGAATGGCATCAATTTTGATTTGAATTTTATGAATGCCGTCTTTGTCAATGGCATACCCCCAGTACTCTATACGGTCTTTCATAATCTTCAATTTCTGTAAATTTATGCGCATATTGTGGCTATCCAGCCGACGTAAAACCTCCTCAATGAGCTGTTTGTGCGAAGCATCGTCGCCCGCTGTAATCTTTATGTCGTCTTAAAACACTGACACTGCTGATAAGTCGCATAACAGCTGCTCCATAAATCTCTGCCATTTTGCAGGAGCGCAGGCGATCCCAAAAATCATACGCGTAGGTTGAAAAAGCCCTATATGCGTATTGAGCGTAAACAAGTGTCTATCCTCCGGATGTTTTTCTAATTGCAAATAAGCCTTTCACAAATCTATTTTTGTAAATTTTTGTACCCCTTGCCATGGTACTAAAAAGCTCATCAATTGTAGGTAGGGGATGTTCATCTACAACCAATGCTGGATTGACGGTAGCTTTGTAGTTACCGCATATACGCACTGCGCCATTGCTTTTAGGCACGACAACAACTGGAGTAGCCCATTCACTCTTTTCAACCTTGATTAATACGCCATCCGCTACCTGACTTTCCAATTCTCTCTCGACTGACTCCCATAAGGGAAACGCTAAGCGTCTAGCTTTAAGACATATTGGTGAAACATTCGGCTTCGAGGATAGCCGTGCTTGAAATTTTGTGATTTTTCCCGTAGATGACGAAAATATATATTTACCTACTAAAGTTTGGAGGTAATTTTCTTCCTGATTATTGCACTGTATTTGATGTACGCCATATCCAGCACTCAATTGTCTTCTCATCAGCTTCATCCAATCTAAATTAATTGTTCGCATCCACTCCCGTCCAAGCAATGGTTTTCGATCCGATCGTACAATGTACATTTTAACTGGCGGACTGGGAGCGGCTTTTACTCGAACCCAAATAAAACCCACACAATCAAGTGGCGTTTTGCAATATGTGTACAGCTCGGTGTCATTTGTACTGACCTTTAATTTTGCAAAATGTTTCTTCGCGTCAGCTTAGCTTATTATCGTAACTGGAGCACCTGTATCAAGTTCAAAATTAATTAAAAAATTATTAACAATTAAATTACAATCAATCTTAGCGCGTGCCGCCTGAGTATCAAAATCATCAATTTGGTTCTTCCACCGCTTGTTCATGTGTACGTCCGTCCGAAATCTGATTTAACTGCTTTTTTCCTAAAAACACATTTTTCGTAGATGACCTTTATGTTTACAAAAATGACAGAACGACTCGATAATTGCATTGAGTTGCCAAGTGGGAAGTGTAGCTACACCTAAAACATGTTTTTTGTTTTTCTTCCGTGCTCTCCACTCGTTCAGCGCACTTCGGCCACTGTTCCAATGCTTCTCTTATTTTACTAATTTCTTTCTTGTACTTTGTTGACTGTGTCGGTCTGCCGCTCCGTTTCTCTGACTTATTGATGTTATTCTACTCCACCTCTTCCGCTGCTTTGTATGCACATGCTGTATTAACTGCATCTTTCAAGGTTAAGCTTTTGTTCTCAAGCAAACGGCTCTGAATTTTTTAGACCAAATACATATTGGTTTCTTAGTGCTATTTCCAATTAATTGCCAAAGTGACAGCGAACCGATAGCCGCTGTAGAGCAATTAAGAATTCAGCGCATGTTTCCTAATTTTTCTGCTTGCGAGAATGAAACCTGTAGTTTTTAAAGTGATCTTCTAGAATATTCACCAGCTCGCCATATTTAACCTCTTCGGTTATCTTTGGTAGTAATATATATATAGTGAAGCAAAAGCTGACGGCGTTTTTTCGAGTCACTATTAAAAATTTCCATTGCAGTTTCAAACCGCCTAACCCAACGGGCCCATTTTGTCAGCTTGGGATTGAATGGTTCAAAACTAAACACAGCAGCTGGAACCGATACATCTGGTGGAGCCATTATAATTTAAATATCCCGCGCTTAAATGAAAATAACTTAACTTGTACCTTAAAAAGTAAATTATAATTATAATTTATTATAATTATAATTTTAATTTTTGAATTTATTATAATTATATTATAATTTATAATAGAAATTTATCGCGATTAAAACAAGATAAACTAAACTTTTACTGTAAAATGTTTTGTTACGTAAGAAAACAGGTTTGTTTTTTATTTCCTTTTTCCTCGACGCCAATTCGTCGTAACGAAGTGAATCAAAAGACGTTTATTTGCCCACTGAGTTATTTTTCCATATTATCGATTTACCATACAGTTTACAAGTATTAGTGAGAGCAACTATGTTACTAACAGTATCTCGAATGTGTGCCTGAAAATTGACACGTTTATTGCTAAATCGAATTTTTAATAAATCTACCGCTTTGTCGTAGTTTTCATCGTCGATTTTCAGAGTACGAATTGTATCCAGCGCAACGGCAGTGAGGCATGACCTCAGATGCTGAAATTTAAAATTTTTCCCAGTTCTATGTCGTTACCAACCTCATAAACATAGAGTATTAATTCGGCCACTCTGTGTAGACTCCATTAAACTTTGGAATTTGAATGGTGGGTAGACGCGGCTTCGGTGGTGCAATTACAAGCGAGTGCAAACTGTTTTTGAACGAAGCCTTTTGGAAAAATGTTGATGAGCGTGCGTTGGAAGAACGGCAATAGATCAGCAACCGAGTAAGCTCTGTTTTCACTTGTATCTAGTCTGAACACAACGCTTCAGAGCTGCTGCTTGCTGTTTCCTCGAGCTGACCTTGGAAAATTCAAAACTCTTTGTAAATTCTTTCCTATTGCTCTAACTGCACGGTAATAGCGGCTTCGTCCAAATGATTAGAATCATCGTTCTGCAGACTCACTTGGAACTTGTCGTTTTATTTTTTCATGGATTCAATTTTTTATTTAAGAATCGCGCTATATTCTTCCGTCATCCGAATGTTCCGAATCTTTTTCCGTCATATTGAAATGAAATCACGTTTTTTTTATATATTTAATTTTGTGCAAACTTATATATTGAAATGAAATCACGTTTTTTTATATTTTTAATTTTGTGTAAAATTATGTGATTGAATCATGCGTTAGACTATAACCGCTTCTATATACTGCAACAAGTTGTACGATGTTACTGATTGACACAATGACCCTTATGAATAAAAACTAAGCAATTCCTTAGAAGCAATTCCTTATAAGCTTAAGGTTTTGCTTACTAAGGAACAGCTTAGCCAAGAAATAACCAGTTTATTCTAGTATGAATAAAAGTTAAGCTATTGCTGCTTTTGCTTAAGAAAATGGTACCCTTGCTTTAAAAACAAATGTATGTATATTAGAGTGTATCGAAAATATGACCCCCAATTCCGGTACCAAAATTAAATAGTTCATGAAAAATCCTTTCCATTGGAGTACTTTTTTTTATTTGAACCAATTTTGGCGTCCCCCATTTTTGTGTATTTTTAATCAACTTTTGTACTGGAGACCCATTAATGGTTGATTTAAAAAGAAAATCAAGCTTATCAATTAATTCTTTTCATATAAAAAACAGAATTGCAAATTTTCATCCCTGTTGACAAATGCTCTGACAAGATAAAACTGTTTTCAAAGTGAATCTACTTGTTATTTAATATTTGATATATTTATATTTTTTTGTATGAAAGTATTTTTTAACTTTTAGCAAGTTTAAGCATATTAAGCTCGTCACATAGGCGTCATTGGCTGCTGGTTCTGCAGAAAGAAGAAAAGGAATAATGTTTTCTATGTTGGAGGGCCGTTCAAAAAGGCCGAAATTCGAAACAAAAAGCGATTTTTGTCCCTTACAGGATCTAAAAAAAATGTTCAACCATTAATGGGTCTCCAGTACAAAAGTTGATTAAAAATGCACAAAAATGCAATTCGGGGGACGCCAAAATTGGTTCAAATTAAAAAAAGTACACTAATGGAAAGGATTTTTCATGCACTATTAAATTTTGGTACCGGAATTGGGGGTAAGATTTTTCCCTTAAAAGTCGATACACTCTAATGTATATCCAGATACACACAAAAACAGTTGTGTGTTGCTTGCACGTGTTGTTTAATTTTGCTGCTTTGAATCAAATGTTTGTTCTTTGTAAACGATAAAACTTCTGAAAATCGTAATTTCTGCATTCTTTTCGAACATTATAAAATTTTTTCCTAATATATTAAGTAACTGATGAAACTGACTTCTGAATGAAGTGTAAATAACAAATTAAAACTAACTTCAGCAAATGCAAGCTAAGCGTAGAGTAGCTTGAAAAATCCGTAGCAATTTCTTAACTAGCAAAAGAAATTCCTTGGTTTATTCATACGCTTTTCAGCAATGTCTTAAAAAAATAAGGAAAAGATCATTAAATTTCCATTTGCTACGGAAATTAGGAATTGCTTAAGGAAAAAGGAATTGCTTAAGTTTTTATTCATACCACACTTAAGTAATTCCTTAGAAATTCCAAGGAAAAGCAATTGCTAGCGTTTTATTCATAAGGCTCAATAAAACGCACTAGCTAACGAGTTTGCGAAGTTGAGCGGAAGGAGAAACGAACAAATTTGTACAATAACAAGTATCTTCCGGGTCACTTTTCTTTTTCGTAAAACGCTTTCCACGAATCGTGCTACATGTTTTCATTTACCCTCGCTGCTCATCATAATGTCAAGCAAGCAGTCTACATTAAAAGTACCGAATCCTTCTATAAGGGCATCACGCTCTGATTGCAACCGTGTGCATTTATAGAAGGTGTGATCAGCGTTATCGAGTGACGTAGATTTCGATAACGAATGCTCGGTTATACCTGTCAAGGTGGGGATGATCTTCGCTGGTCTTTTTTGTCGGTCTCCCATCGCTCTTGCCACCATCGCAGGGTCTGTAGTAGTGATGGGCAAATTTTCGGTATCGAGTATTATATGCTCGATACTTAATAATACTCAATATCATACTCGATACCGAAAAATACTCGTTGCTCGTTTTTATTTGTTATTTAAAAATGCGCTTTTGTTATGGAAAAAAAACTTAACACTGACCTTAGATGCTTACAGCACAAGTTGGCACCACTTAAGACATCTAAATAAATCTAAAGCCTTCAGTGATGAAATGGCTTTTAAAGCCGGCAAAGAAAAGTAATTGGGGCTTATGAAAGGAAGCTATATTGCTGACGAGATTGTACCTGAAAAAATTTGTTAAAACCCAATACAAACTCTATTTGGGTAGATTTTGACTCTAGGACAAAAATTGATGGAAACAAAAGTGTATCAGCGTTTGCAAAACTCAACCAATACCTGCATTAAGAGTATTTAAGCCGAAATTTAAATCCATTAAGTTGGTGGAAGGCAAGGGAAGCTGTTTACCCGCAGCTAGCTGAGATTGCTAAGCGATACTTGGCAATAGTCGTTACTTCTGTGCCTTGCGAACGTGTATTTTCTAAAGCTGGACAGGTGTTGTCGACAAGAAGAAACCGTTCAAATGAGACGGCTGAAAAAGTTTTGTTTTTTAACTTCAACAGTGATATATCTGTAGTCCCAAGGAATAACGACCAAAATTAATTTCGAGGTGTTCGAATTGAAAATGCCAAATTGATTTTTTTATTTACATTTTATATACATATATATATAAGGCCGGGACGATTTCTGGGGAGGCCAAAAAATCGCCCATTCCTCTGTGAAAATCGCATTCTAGGGATCAAAATAAGAAACTTTGCCGAAGGAACCATACCTCTAAAACGAATTCTGATGACCCCCAATTTGGGTCGAACTTTTGGGTAGGGGCAAATTTTGAAAAATCCCACTTTGACCCATTTAGAGTGCTCCAATCGAGTCCAAATGTATGACCGACCCCCACTAACTTTGGAGGCCCGACCCACCCATGCCAGTGGCACACCCCCTGGAACCCCGCTGGAGATTCCCCATACAAACATTTCAAAAAACCGCCAGTTTTGGCACTTGTGGTGCGTTTTTTAAGGCACCACAAGACACAGCTGCATGTCGTAAACTTACTTGTGTAGTTTTTTTATAGCACCTACTTAAGAAATGAAGGTTGTTTTTACAACCCTTTTTTGTGGGTATTTTATGGCACCTTCTTAAGAAATGCGCGTTTTATGCAACCATTTTAACAATTAAGGTATCACTGGAATGCACCGCAACCCTTTTAAAAAATTAAGGTATCACTGTGACACAATTGCAGATCCTAAAATTGCTTGTGTGCGTTTTTAAGCCACCACAAGACACAGCAGGTAGAATTGAAATTACCATTTCATTCTTATTACCTCGTCTCGTAGACCATATAAAACGCAACAGTTTTTGCGAATGCATTAAGTCGTTGTGAAGAACTCAAAGTGTGAAGTGCTAATTTCAGATAAAAAAATATTACAAAAAAAATAATAAGTGAAGTTGACCATTCCAAATCAAAAAGTTTACAATGAATCCACCATCCTCTACACCGCAAGATGAAGCAACAACAACTATCGAAAACCCAATGAGCCATATATCCAAGCACGATGTTACTCTTTTTGGTGACTACTGATTTGACTGATCTTAATTTACCAACCCATCTGGATATCTTGAGATATAATTTTTACTTGAATGGAATTTGGGAAAACTTGGTATGGAAATAATGCTGAAAAAAGTGTATTTATTAAATTGAATAAACTGCTTGACAAGTATCAAATTCAAATCAAGAGAAGAAACAAAACCCAACAATTTACAGAGTATGTAAAATCTCTGGAAACAATTTTTACATTGGAACATGTAAATGCGATTTGAAGGCAGCTCCATGTGCATGCGGCTGGGTTCCCGAACGCCTCAAAGAGTTCATGCACGATCAACATAATCAGAAAAGACCAATAATGGATGCAGTTGTGATGGAAACTGAAGAGCAAGGAGCAACGTCTATGGCATCAATGCCAACATACCAAGATCCCGATGATTCAACATACGCACCGCCACCGGTTCAAGAAGATATGGATTGAAGCACAAGTTCACAATACACAGAGAGATACGATTGTTTTAACTTTGCCTTGGTATGTGACAGATTTGGTGTGCCTGATAGAGTAGCATCGGCATTGGGAACCGCTCTTTTCCAAGATTTTAAAATGAAAGATAAGCATGGCAAACCTCTCATCATGGATAAATCGAAATTTCGCAGAGAAAAAGAGAAATGCAGACAAGAAGTGGTTCGCAAACGGTTAGATCATACCAATTTGTTAGCGTTTTCATTCGATGGCAGAAAAGATGATACTTTAACGACAGCTAAAGTTGATGAGAAGTATCATACAAGGATGGTAAAAGAACCTCATCTTGTTATTTTGATGGAACCCAATTCTGAATTGATTGGTTACGTAAGACTGGAACATGAAACCACTGAATACAAAACAAGCAAAATAAATGATTTTTTCAACGATAAAAATATATCACTGGATGCATTAATTGGATTATGCACTGACGGTGAGCCAACAAACACTAGCCCACACGGTGGAATTATACGACGATTCGAATTGCTGTTAAAAAGACCATTGCATTGGTTCGTTTGCCTTCTACACTTCAACGAACTTCCGTTTCGGCATTTGTTTGAAGCTTTTGATAAATCAACCAGCACTGGACCAAGATCGGCAACCGGAAAGCTGAGCCGTCAAATCGAAACTTGTGAAACTCTTCTGGTTATTTATTGCTATCACTCATTTATTATAATTGTCAACTATTTTTAATTATTTTATTATTATTCATTTTCAGTTGGTGGACGGCTTCCAGAAAATTGAGTTGCAAAATATGCCCCCGCTCCAGAAAAAAATTGAATTTTCCACCGATTCGAAGTACTTATACGACATGGTCCATGCAATTTCTAGCGGCGTGGTTTCGGTGGATCTGGCTTACATCAAACCAGGGAAAATTGTACATTCTCGGTGGCTCACCAAGGCCGCTAGATTATTACCATTATATGTGACAACGGAAAATCCAGATGCAAATTTAAGAATTCTGGTTGAATTTATAATTAAATGTTATGTGCCAATGAACTTCAATTTCAAGTATTACAGCTCTGTCGTGTACGGCAGTGCATTATTTTTCAACTTCATAAGTTGGTCACTATTTCTAGAACCTCGTTTACGCAAAATTGCCAATCAAGTAATTACATATAATTCATATTATGCGGATTCGGAAAATATCTTGTTATCAATATTGTTTGATGATAGCAAAGAAAAGAGTGACTGTGTATCAACATAATTCTACGCTATCGAACAGATGTTGAAGACCCAACGCAACTTAGAGCTTATAAAAACCAGATATAAAGTTTAATTGCACAAGTTACACAGAAATTATCAATATGAATGACATAAATAACGTATTTGAACCACCATTCACGCGAAGCATTCCGTACGATACATTGAAAGAATATTTAAATCAAGATGATCCACCGTTTAATGATCCAAAAATTCCATCACACATACAAGGAACGGAACGACATGTTCAATTGCTAGCTAGCGTTTCCAAATGGGTTATACCGGAAAATGTAGAGGCTGTTATGGCGACGACATTAGAGAGCCGTGCGAAATTGCCCAGAATTGAAACTAAAAAAGACTTCAAACAATAATTTTTTTAGTTTCTTTTCTATAACTTACTTAAATTAATTTTTTCATTAACATTAACATGTTCTGACTATATAAATTTCAAAAGGAAAAAAATAGATATTATTATAAATAAATAATAGATGTTATTATAAATAAATAAATAAAAATAAAGAAAAAACATAGCCATTTCACCACACGGTTTCCTTGGACTTCGGGAGCACAATTGCGATAACAACAACGTATACTTGCATATTATAGGCATAATAAGTTTCGTTATCAGCTGTAACCCACAACTTAATTCCATACTTCACGGGTTTTGAACGGGTTTTGAAAAGGAAGCAGTTGTTCATCGACAGTAATGAAATCACCTGGACAATAAAGCACTTTCAATCTTTGAACCCACTTGTCGAAAATGAGTCGAATCGGTGCAAGTTTATCTTTTGTTGTTCCTCTCTGTTCTTTGTAATCGAAACGAACACAGCGATTGATTTGCTTGAATCGGCTTATTGGCATCTTTGCATCCTCCTTGAAAAAACGAGAACCGAACAAATTTGTCACTTGAATGATGGTTTCCTCAATCGGTTCTCAACAGATAAATTGATACAGAGTCGTCACATTTAGCGGCAGCATAAACAGTTGGACTTTCAAGAAGACTCGTAATAAAATAATTATAATAATAATAAAAATTATAATAATAACAATACCTTGTCGTCTACGAAATTATTGGCTTGCACAATGAATTCCTCGCGACAAGGTTAATGGTTCTTTGGTATAATGAATATATTTGTCTTGCGAGAGAAGCATAACATTAAGTTCAATAGCAGCTTCCTCCCTTGATTCTAGTGCCATATAAACGGCATCAGAGTCATTACTGTCGGAATAGTCTTCCGAAACAGCTTCATTTTCATCTGGCACATATTCTTCTTCACTATCATCAAAATTTTCACTATCATCACTAGCGAATTGTTTAAACCAAGAAAAATCCATTTGTTTCACTTTTATGTATATTTATTTTACAGAAAAATTAAGTTGAATCGCTTGACAACGAAAAACTAAAATGACTTCCAGGTTAGAATCAAAAACTAACGACAAATTTTGCGCGAATAGAATGGAATAACGTCAAAAATCACGCTGTGTCAATTTGACCCAAAAATACTTATAAGGGAAATATTTTGTATAGGCCAAATTTGACATGTGTGGACATATTTCATGTCAAATTCATAAAATTCATATACGATTTAAACATTGAGCCAAAATATCTAGCTGATTTGAACATAAATAAGCGGAGAAAGAAGCATTTAAAGTTTTTTTTGGATCAAATTGACCCAAAATTCGCTTGAAGGTTAAAAATCGCTCAATGCTCTGTGAAAATCGCATTCTAGGGATCAAAATAAGAAACTTTGCCGAAGGAACCATACCTCTAAAACGAATTCTGATGACCCCCAATTTGGGTCGAACTTTTGGGTAGGGGCAAATTTTGAAAAATCCCACTTTGACCCATTTAGAGTGCTCCAATCGAGTCCAAATGTGTGACCGACCCCCACTAACTTTGGAGGCCCGATCCACCCATGCCAGTGGCACACCCCCTGGAACCCCTGGGGTTTTTTTTGGAAATATTTCAAAAAATCGCCAGTTTTGGCACTTTACATGGAAAAATCAGCGAAATGCCTATGTTTTTTTTCTTTTTGGAGTTTTTTCTCTTTAGAAAATTATTCAACCCTTTTAAAAAATGAAGGTATCACTGTGACACAATTGCAAATCGGAAAATTGCTTGTGTGCGTTTTTTAAGGCACCACAAGACACAGCTGCATGTCGTAAACTTACTTGTGTAGTTTATTTATAGCACCTACTTAAGAAATGAAGGTTTTTTTACAGCCCTTTTTGTGGGTATTTTATGGCACCTTCTTAAGAAATGCGCGTTTTATGCAACCATTTTAACAATTAAGGTATTACTGGAATGCACCGCAACCCTTTTAAAAAATTAAGGTATCACTGTGACACAATTGCAGATCCTAAAATTGCTTGTGTGCGTTTTTAAGCCACCACAAGACACAGCAGGTAGAATTGAAATTACCATTTCATTCTTATTACCTCGTCTCGTAGACCATATATAACGCAACAGTTTTTGCGAATGCATTAAGTCGTTGTGAAGAACTCAAAGTGTGAAGTGCTAATTTCAGATAAAAAAATATTTAAGAAGAAAAAAATAATAAGTGAAGTTGACCATTCTAAATCAAAAACTTTACAATGAATCCACCATCCTCTATACCGCAAGATGAAGCAACAACAACTATCGAAAACCCAATGAGTCATATACCCAAGCACGATGTTACTCTTGTTGGTGACTACTGATTTGACTGTTTATTTTTACTTAAGCGAACGTGCTAAAACAGAACAAAACAAGTTTTCCCATAAATCATTCACTATTCAAGTACAAGATAAGTTGAATGGAATTTGGGAAAAACTTGGTATGGAAATAATGCTGAAAAAAGTGTATTTAATAAATTTAATAAATTGGTTGACAAGTATCAAGATCAAACCAAGAGAAGAAACAAAACCCAACAATTTACAGAGTATGTAAAATCTCTGGAAACAATTTTTTACATTGGAACATGTAAATGAGATTTGAAGGCAGCTCCATGTACATGCGGCTGGGTTCCCGAACGCCTCAAAGAGTTAATGCACGATCAACATAATCAGAGAAGACTAACAATGGATGCAGTTGTGATGGAAACTGAAGAGCAAGGAGCAACGTCTATGTCATCAATGCCAACATACCAACATCCCGATGATTCAACATACGCACCGCCACCGGTTCAAAAAGATATGGATAGAAGCACAAGTTTACAATACACAGAGAGATACGATTGTTTTAACTTTGCCTTGGTATGTGACAGATTTGATGTGCCTGATAGAGTAGCATCGGCATTGGGAACCGCTCTTTTCCAAGATTTTAAAATGAAAGATAAGCATGGCAAACCTCTCATCATGGATAAATCGAAAGTTCGCAGAGAAAAAAGAAACAGTTTCGATAGTATCGTAAGTGTAGACGTATAATTCCGTTTAAGTTTTAACCTCTTCTTCTTTGTCTCTTTGGTCCGATGGATTGTTCATTTTGCACGTTTTTTTATTGATCTTCCAAAAATTAAAAAATAAATGAATAACACTCAATTATGGACTGCTAATCGAGGCCAAAACAAAGAAAAAGTTAAAAAGTAAGTATGATTAAATGAGCAAGCAAAAAGACACAAGCAAAATTTCAAATTTTTTCGATCATTTCGTTAAGTTTGATAGGTTGAGTTCATTGAATTAGTTGAAAAGAAGGCAAAACAAATGCACTTTCCATTGCTGCCACTTTCGTCTCTGCCCGATATATATTTAGTTTGCGAGCTACAGTTAGTTTAACTACTAATTTCAATTTAAAACTAAGATCCCGGTTTTTAAAAATCGTATGGTTACTATATTTTACGCTGAGCACATGCCCTTTCCATTAGTGCCACTCTCGTCACTGTCCGATATTTAGTTTGCGAGCTACACTTATTTCTCTGTTCGATGTATAGTTTGCGAACAACACCGGCTAGTGCTAGTGGGATCCAAATTAATTTGCATTAAAAAAAAAAAATGAAAATTTTACGCCATCTATTGGGTAAAAGCATAAATGAAATATTATCCAACTCGTTTTTTCATAAGAGTTAAATCTTACCGGATCACAGACCCATTTCGTTAAATTAAACAGTTTGAGTTCATTGACTGAGTTGAAAAGAGGTTCATAACCTCTGGTGTCGAAATAGAGCACTTAGTAAACTAGAACAGTAGTGCATACATAAACCCAATGCGAACCAATGCTTACAATGCTACCAATACGAACTAGAACTTCCAGTTTCACGTAAGCACGTGTTACACGTGCTCACGTAATTTTAAAAAAATCAAGTGAAAACACGTGTTTTTTATTCACGAACTGCACGTGAAGTTCGTAATCACGTGAAAGTGCCAATGACCCACTTGTGACCTCAGATAATCCCACTGCATCCGATTGGCCATAGAATCATCCATTTTAGTCCAAATGTTCCATGGAACCTATAAAAGTGCCAATGACCCACCTGTGACCTCAGATAATCCCACTGCATCCGATTGGCCATAGAATCATCCATTCTAGTTCAAATGTTCCATGAAACCCATAAAAATGCCAATGACCCATCTGTGACATCAGATAATCCCACTGCATCCGATTGGCCATAGAATCATCCATTTTGGTCCAAATGTTCCATGGAACCCATATATGTGCCAATGACCCACCTGTGACCTCAGATAATCCCACTGCATCCGATTGGCCATAGAATCATCCATTTTGGTCCCAATGTTCCATGAAACCTATAAAACTGCCAATGACCCACCTGTGACATCAGATAATCCCACTGCATCCGATTGGCCATAGAATCATCCATTTTGGTCCAAATATTCCATGGCACACAAAAAAATGCCAATGACCCACCTGTGACCTCAGATAATCCCACTGCATCCGATTGGCCATAGAATCATCCATTTTGGTCCAAATGTTCCATGGAACCCATAAATGTGCCTATGACCCACCTGTGACCGCAGATAATCCCACTGCATCCGATTGGCCATAGAATCATCCATTTTGGTCCAAATATTCCATGGCACACAAAATGATTGCAATCACCCACCTGTGACATCAGATAATCTCACTGCATCCGATTGGCCATAGAATCATCCATTTTGGTCCAAATGTTCCATGGAACCCATAAAAGTGCCAATGACCCACCTGTGACCTCAGATAATCCCACTGCATCCGATTGGCCATAGAATCATCCATTTTGGTCCAAATATTCCATGGAACCCATCAAAGTACCAATGACCCACCTATGACCTCAGATAATCCCACTGCATCCGATTGGCCATAGAATCATCCATTTTGGTCCAAATGTTCCATGGAACCCATCAAAGTACCAATGACCCACCTGTGACCTCAGATAATCCCACTGAATCCGATTGGCCATAGAATCATCCATTTTGGTCCAAATGTTCCATGGAACCCATAAAAGTGCCATTGACCCACCTGTGACCTCAGATAATCCCACTGCATCCGATTGGCCATAGAATCATTCATTTTGGTCCAAATGTTCAATGGAACCCATAAAAGTGCCAATGACCCACCTTTGACCTCAGATAATCCCACTGCATCCGATTGGCCATAGAATCATCCATTTTGGTCCAAATGTTCCATGGAACCCATCAAAGTACCAATGACCCACCTGTGACCTCAGATAATCCTACTGCATCCGATTGGCCATACAATCATCCATTTTGGTCCAAATGTTCCATGGAACCCATAAATGTGCCAATGACCCACCTGTGACCTCAGATAATCCCACTGCATCCGATTGGCCATAGAATCATTCATTTTGGTCCAAATGTTCAATGGAACCTATAAAACTGCCAATGACCCACCTGTGACATCAGATAATCCCACTGCATCCGATTGGCCATAGAATCATCCATTATGGTCCAAATGTTGAATGGAACCCATCAAAGTACCAATGAACCACCTGTGACCTCAGATAATCCCATTGCATCCGATTGGCCATAGAATCATCCATTTTGGTCCAAATGTTCCATGGAATCCATAAAAGTGCCAATGACCCACCTGTGACCTCAGATAATCCCACTGCATCCGATTGGCCATAGAATCATCAATTTTGGTCCAAATGTTCCATGGAACCCATAAAAGTGCCAATGACCCACTTGTGACCTCAGATAATCCCACTGCATCCGATTGGCCATAGAATCATCCATTTTGGTCCAAATGTTCCATGGAACCCATAGATGTGCCAATGACCCACCTGTGACCTCAGATAATCCCACTGCATCCGATTGGCCATAGAATCATCAATTTTGGTCCAAATGTTCCATGGAACCCATCAAAGTACCAATGACCCACCTGTGACCTCAGATAATCCCACTGCATCCGATTGGCCATAGAATCATCCATTTTGGTCCAAATGTTCCATGGAACCCATCAAAGTGCCAATGACCCACTTGTGACCTCAGATAATCCCACTGCATCCGATTGGCCATAGAATCATTCATTTTGGTCCAAATGTTACATGGAACCCATAAATGTGCCAATGACCCACCTGTGACCTCAGATAATCCCACAGCATCCGATTGGCCATAGAATCATTCTGAAGCTGAAGCTCTAATACGAACCAATCATTTCGTGCAAAATAAAAACAATACAACCATAAACAACGAAACAAAAACAAAGAAAGTAGCTCGCACAGCAGGTACATTATAAGCAGCTGATGATCGACTTTCTCATATAAGAACATGCATTTTTCTTCTTATATTTTACTATTTTCTGACTTTCATATAATAGTGACAAAATCCAAAATTAGATATTCATTCAAATATCTGATATTTAAGTATAAATATTATCTTTGAACGATAAGTATTAAAGGCTGTAGGTATACCTTAAAGTAGTGATGTTCAACTCAGCTCCTGCGAGCTTTCTGCACTTACGAGCTGAGCGCGTGCACGGCGAGCTCGCTGTGTGTATGTTTTATTTGAACAAAAAACCCAGTCAGAAATTTATTTTAATGTAGTCAGCTGTTATACAAAATGCATTCATATTGAAACTTTTTAGTTTAACAATAACCTTTTTCCTAAAATATAGTTAATTGCAACATGTTAAGTTTAAGGAAGTTTAAGCATGCAAACAGGAAAAAGGATTATTTTTGAAATGTGCAGACAATTCAGCTGCACAATAAATTAAATAAAGCATTATGCTTCATGTAAACGCCTATATAAGCATAAGTAATCAAATTCATGTACTCGGTTACAGTTTATAAAGGGTGAATAATTGTACACTTATTCGTGAGAGTTGTAAGTTCTGATTTATTTTTGAAAATGCATCGCCTTTTATACAAAAAGCCTTCAATACTTCTTAACTATAACATACATATTTTGGTCGCATGCCTGCTACATGTTTTGCTATCGCATGCGACCGTTCTTATCTTCTAATTTTATTATCTACTTCTTATCTTCTAATTTTAGACCCACGCAGCTCGACCGTCATAAAATGTTAATCGTTGTGTTTTCTCACGCTGATCCTTTACGCGTTCTGTGTACCGACAGAACGCATAAATTATGTAACACGAACCCATGTTCATGCTTGAACATTCTGCGGGGCCCGATGACTATAATCTGGCAACGAAAAGTCAATGTTGACAGTCCGTTTGCTATTACATTTTTTCTTTATATAAATACAACAAATAATTCCTAAAACTAAAACAACCACAAATAGTAAAACATGACCACTCATGGTATGGAAATGCAATTTTCTTAATGGTACATGAGAAGAATTAACCTTAGCTAGCTGCTGCTTCAGCTTATCGATCTCCAAGCTGTTATTTATCCATGCTACATCTAATGGTTTAATATGTGTGACACTTTTGACATCTTTAGTCTATACAAGCGACTGAACTGAGATTTTTTATCGAGATTCTTGCCGTTGATAGGACGGAATTAGTATGTCCTCGTAGACTGCCGAACAACCTGGACTCAATGTCAGTATCCCTTGTGATGGAAGCTCCAGTATGTTGCGTGTTTCAGAACCGCACCTTACTATCAGGCTGGACTTATTAAACAGCTTGAACAGCCAGCGGTTCTCGATGGATAACGGTTTCCAAAAGTTTGAATTCGATATCTCCTGAAATTGACATTCGGCATGCTGTGATCTCTTAAGTATGGATATTTCACAGTTGCGATGTGTTGCAGTTACCCATGGCCAATTTTCCTGACAAAGATAATTGCCATTTAACGTTTTCTTGCACTTATTCAGTTTTGACTCCGACATGAGAGCATACAAATTATGTTCAAAGTTGAATGCTATGTATTCTGCTTCTAGTTTTGCCATAATCGTGCTATTCTTTCTTTCCATTGGAATTGATATTAAATGATAGATCTCTGACGTATCGCTATTGATGACTGGAATTTCCGCATTAATTACAAGACGTTGACTGACTATCAACCCCTTTGCATTCATAGTGTTGTAGACTTCTTTTAACTCAGTATCAGATGCCCATCCTGGCAATCTATAATTGACTGGTAAATGAGACTTAATCGTCGATAATTCCTTGTGAAGTTGCGCAGGCGTTAACAGTTGAGGATTAACGTGACCATGGTGTAAATCTATTAATAAATTCATTATCTCAGATTGGACGCCTTCACATTCATCCAACATAATAACAAGTTGAGCTGTCATTATTTGAAACAGCATTGATCTTTGCTCTGCTTTCATTACTGCATCTTGAAACGTTTTGAGTTGAGAACTCATTTTTAAAAAAGTCTTGTTGATATCTTCAGTTGTCTTCTTTAAAATGTTAAGCGAAGAATCTACTATAGAAGTTTGCTGCTTCATCAGAGTATCTAAATCTTGTTGGTTATCAAAGATGTTCTTCATATTTTGTTCCATTTCTTTTCTATCGTCCGCATCCATCATCCCGAATAAAAAATGGAAAATTGATCCAACGAATTCGAAAGGAGCCCTGCGTGATCTTTCGCTTTTTATTAACAGATCGTTATTTTGTTTTAATCGATTATATCGTCTATTAAAACCTGCTACAATCAACATGCAAGAGCTTTCATAATCATTCAACTTCTGGCAGTTGTTTTGTAGTTTTAACAAAACGTTTTGAATTTTGTCCACTTATATACGGACCTAAATCATAGTAAATGATTAAATTCCATTTTGCACTTGAAACATCCATATTTCCAATACGTTCGAAATAAACAGCTGTGTCTTCCTGCAACTCTGAAATGCGGGCTCCAATTGTACCGTACGCTTTTGATGGTGCTGCGTTAACCTGATTGACTATTATAAGAAATAACATCAAACATATCTTATGCCAGCTGACTAATTCCTTGTCCTTGTTTGCGCTAGTTGTCGTTAAAGTTGTTTGACATGATTGACGATCATCCTCGTCTTCATTTCTGTCTGTTGTCTCCAGAGGACATATTTTATGAATAGGACGCTTAAATATGTTATTCTGAGTTTTAACCGTTATAACTCGTACTTTTCCATCTGATCCTGGATGAGTGTCAACAATTTTAGCTAGAGGCCAGCTTGCCGGGTTCGTGTCCTCATTTTTTATAATGACTACTTGGCCACATCGAAGGTTGCATTTTGATTGCTTCCACTTGTACTCTTTTGCAATGTTACGAGATACTCATCTTTCCATCTCTTCCAAAAGTCATTTCTCATTTTCTGTATAAGTTTCCAACGGTCTAAACAACTTATCCTGCGATCATCCTCTGCTTCTGGAATTTCTAATAAGGGTCGACCGATCAAGAAATGTTCCGGTGTTAACGTGTCATTTTCATCTGCACTATTGCTTATTGCACAAAGGGGTCTTGAATTTAATACTGCCTCTATTTGACTAAGAAACGTAGTCAATTCTTCAAAGGTCAATTTGTTTTCTCCAATGACTCGCTTTACATGGTACTTCATTGATTTGACACCAGCTTCCCAAATTCCTCCGAAGTGAGGACTTGCCGGGGGAATAAAATGCCATTGGATTTTGTCATTTTCTATAATGGCGGCAAGCTTGGAGTTATTTTTTATTGCTTTCTTGAATTCAATATCCAACTTTTTTGCTGCTCCCACAAAGTTTGTACCATTATCCGAATAAATATGTTGACTTTTTCCTCTTCTTGCGAAAAAACGTCGTAAGGCTGCTAAACACGCTTCCGATGTCAAATCGCTTACAACTTCCAAGTGTATTGCCTTAGTTGCCATACAAACCAATACCATTATGTAGCCTTTGTAACATTTCTGTCCTCTTCCCTTAGAACATTTTACGAGAAGAGGTCCTGCATAATCAATTCCTGTATGTGTGAATGGATGTGCACATGACACACGAAATTCTGGCAATTGTCCCATAATTTGTGTATTAGCTGCGTGTTTGTACCGAATGCACTTTACGCATGACCGATTACATTTTTTTATTATGTCCTTTAGACCAATGATCCAATACTTTCTTCTTATTAAGCCTTCCATTAAACGATTACCTCCATGCAACGAATTGTTGTGAACATCTTGAATTATCAATGTGGTCAACCGAGATTTACCGAGTATTAACGGATGCTTTTGGTTGTATGGTAGATCGGAATGCTCTAGTCGACCTGCTACTCTCAATAACCCCTTTTCATCTAAGAACGGGTTTAAATTTGCTATTTTGCTTTGATAATTTATGGATTTGTTGTTTCGTAAGCATTTTATTTCATTCCTGAACTCCATATTTTGTTGATTCATTATCAGCCTTATTTCTGCAGTCCGAAGTTAATTTGTTATTAAATACGACGGAAATTTTTCTTTTTTTAACATTCTTATAAATCTTATAACGTACGCCAGTACTCTTTCTAATTTTATCATTGTTGCACATCTTTCTTGAAGTAAATGCAAAATATTCTCTATTTCCCTGGATTTTGTTGCTGACACCAACACTGTATCCTCCTGCGTTGATATCTGCTCTGGCCATTCATTTTCTTCTTTAACCAGCCATGATGGACCTTCCCACCACAAATCATGTGTTTTTAGTTTGTGTGGTGATATTCCTCTTGATGCTATATCAGCAGGATTTTCCTTCGTATTTATGTAATTCCAATTTGCTGCAGGAATTAACGCCTTAATATCAGCTACTCGTGATCTGACGAATTTATCTTTACTTTTATCGTTTTTAATCCAATTTAAAGTTATTGTTGAATCACTCCAAGCATATGTTTTGGATTCTCGATTTATAATATCCTCAATTTTGCGTAATAATTTCGATAATAAGTGTGCTGCGCACAGCTCCAGTTTCGGTAAGGTCTTCTTGATTTTGATTGGATTGACTTTGCTTTTTGCCGCTATCATTGATATCATTGCTCCTGCCTTGATATACACTACTGCAGCATAAGCCTTTTGGGATGCATCTGCAAATCCATGGAATTGAAAAGCTGTTTCTTCTTTTAGCCAAATCCACCGGGGTATTTTAACTTCTTTTAAATTTGATAAATGTTGCACAAAATTTAACCATTCTTTTGTTAATTCATTATTTAATGGCTCATCCCATTCGGCCTTCATTATCCATAACTTTTGTATGAACAGTTTTGCAATGACCGTTACAGGTGTTAACCAGCCAATTGGATCAAATATTCTTGCTAAATATGACAAAGCTTGACGCTTGGTGACCGCCGTTTTTTCTAATGGTGTTATGCTGAACATAAACTCATCGTTGCTAGGACTCCATTGGAGACCTAATGTTTTTATTGTTTCATCTTCTTGAAGGAGTAGAACTTAATTTTCCCCAACATTTGGAATGCCTTGTATTATTTCGTCGTTATTTGAAATCCAAACTTTTCCAAATGGTTTGCAAGCTGTCTTTGAATTGTTTTACATTCTTTAATGCTATCCGCTCCAGTCATCAAATCGTCCATATAAAATTCGTCCTTGATGATCTTAGCAACCTTTGGATTGCTACATTTGGCGGCAATTTCATGTAATGTTCTTGTTGCTAGAAACGGTGCTGCTGATATCCCATATGTAACGGTTGTTAGTTTATATTCCTTCAAAGGCAAATTTTTCCTTTCTCTCCAAAGAATGCATTGATAATTTTGATCTTGTTCCGCTATTTTAATTTGGCGATACATTTTTTCGACATCTGAAGATATCACATATTTCCAGATTCGCCAATAAATTATTATATCAAACAAATCCTTCTGAAGTCTTGGCCCAATACATAGAATATCGTTTAGACATTGTCCATTTGTTGTTTTTGCAGAAGCATCAAACACAACTCTTATTTTTGATGTAAGCTTGTTCTCTCGAATAATGGCTTGATGAGGAAGATAATATTGTCCTCTGCCTCCTTCCTTGATTTCTTTCATGTGTCCAAGCTCCTGATACTCCTGCATAAATTTTACATATTCACTTCTTAAAAAATTGTTCGCTTGTAGACGCCTTTCTAAATTAAGAAATCTGGCCATTGCTTGTTTTCGGGAATCTCCGAGCTCCTTATTTTCTTTAAACGGCAATGTGACGATGAATCTGCCATCTGCATCTAACTTTGTTGTAGCCTCATATTGTTTCAAGCATACTTCTTCTACGAGTGAACTTGTTGCGTCATCAACTTCTTCTAGCTCCCAAAATCGTTCAAGATTCGTTGTTGCTGCCGAGATGTATTTTGAATTTTTATCAGGAATTTGGAGAGCACCCGATAATATCCATCCTAATTTGGTTGATTGACCTACTATTTTTTTCCATTTTGACCACTCCTTCTTCTAGGATTTCTGGAAATAGGTCGCTGCCAATCACAAGATCAATCCTGCTTGTTTTATTAAAATTTGGATCAGCTAAAGTATAGTTTTTCCATTTGTTGATGTCGTACTCAAACGATCTATCTGGCTGAACGCTTGTTAACTTTGGTAACACCAACGCCTCTGTTACAAACACATCGTTGCTAATATATCTTGGATGCATTTCTAGCTTAACTTTTGTTTTCGCCATGCCGACCGTTGTATCACCAAGACCTTGTAACTTTATGTTAGTTTTACTTCTTGGCAGTCTAAGCAATTGCGCCACTTCTTCTGAAATTGCTGTTCTCTGTGACCCTTGATCGATTAACGCTCTCATCATGAAAAACTCGCCTAGCAAGGTTTTTACTCGCACTTGTGCTGTTGCTAAAAGTATTGTTGACTTCCAATTTTCTTCTGTCATCATTGCATTTGATTTTTCTTGCTTCATCTCGTTTTGACTTCTAGTTCCTAGAGGTTTTGTTTCGAAGTGTATTAGAACATGATGACTTTTTCCACACTTCCTACATCTCTCATTGCTATTTGTGCATTTCTTTGTTATGGAATGATTCAGGCATATGAAGCACGTGTTAGTTTTCCGAGCCCAACTGCTACGGTCATCTACTGTTAGCGTTTGAAATTTGCGACAGTTAATGATATTATGACCGCTTAAGTTACAACAAAAACATTGTTGCTGAACACTATTATACGATCCACTGGATCGCTGATTGCCCTGATAACCAGTGAATTTAGATGTTCCGGTTTGGCGTTTCCCTTTAATGGCTTCCAAAGATTGGAAATGTTGCTCCAAAAATTGCAACACATCTTCAAGTTTCTGTATGTCCCTTGTTCTTTTGATTGCCTGTTCGTACAAACGAAGTCCCTCTTTGTCCAGCTTCCTTATTATTATACGAGCAATGAATGGTTCGTCTAGCTCCATATTCATTCCCTTCAAAGCGTTAATGCACTCATTTGTAGTATCGAGCAACTGTCTTACACTGTTTGCAGTTTCACTATTTATCATTGGTTGATCTATTAATTTGTCAACAAGTGATGTGTACATTAACCAACGATTTGCGTATCGCTGCTGCAACACATCCCATGCGACCTCGTAATTCTCTTCCGTGACGGTTAAATGATGAATTAGCCTTCCAGCTTCACCTTTTATAACAGATTTTAACCGATACATTTTTTCAACGTTCGAAATCCCTTTAATATTATGTATTAATTTGGTGAATAAGTCAAAGAATGACGGCCACTCGTTTATATTGCCAAAAAACAATGGAATCTTGATTTCTTCCAGTTTTATTAACTGCGGATTCGGTTTTAGGGAAAGTGAATCCCTCTTTCTTGCCAACTTTTGCAAAGTATGAAAACACTGTTCCTCTAATTCTTCATAAACATCCTCCAAATCATCATTAACCACTCCCATGTCAATGGTCAGCTTCTTATAAATTGTTTTGCAATCTTGGATTTTTTCTTTTATCCTTTCTTTAATTTCATCAGCCTCATAGGTTGAAATTTCTTCCATTTGCTCTTCAACGTCTATCAATAATATTCGCAATTTCCTTGTTTGTTTAAAGCATTTTGACGTCAGCTCTATATGACGACCTCCACCATCCTGTTTTTTTTTCAATATTTGCACTTTTTTTGCAGACGCAACTTCTCCTTCGACTGCTTCTTTTATTGGTTCTACTAACTCCGTTTGTTGTGCAGCTTCATTGATACGGAGCTTCTTTATGTCTTCTATAACATTTTTTATTTGGTTAAAATAGTCTCTTACAAAATAGCTTTCATTTGTAATTCCAAATGCTTCAATTTGTTTGTGGTTGTTCTGGAATTCATTCCAGAATTGAGCTAGCCGATTATCGTTTGTTTCGACACAAGTCTTCCTTTCCCTTCAATTCTTTGACTCAAACTATAAATTTGCTCGCCAATTTCTTTTTGGCGTTCTAATAATTTCTGTTTCATGATGATATATTTTTTTTTTTTTAAACACTGTACCGGTGTAAGCCCCGGGTACGCTTATTTCACTGTAGGTCGTGAAATACACCAACACTTGATTTGATTTCGCAAATCCCAATTACGACTGTATCGTTGTCGCTAGTTTTTTTTTAAATTCTTTTGCTTATTTTAAATAACTATTTAAATTAAACACACTATTCCGATGTAAGCCTCGGATACGCTTATTTCACTGTAGATCGTGAAAAACACACCTTCTTTCGCTTAGTTAATTTTTTTTTAAATCTCTTAAGTCTCTTACCACTGGTGGGGGAAAACTATAAGAAATATTTTAAATAACTCGAAGGACCAAAATGAATAATTGTACACTTATTCGTGAGAGTTGTAAGTTCTGATTTATTTTTGAAAATGCATCGCCTTTTATACAAAAAGCCTTCAATACTTCTTAACTATAACATACATATTTTGGTCGCATGCCTGCTACATGTTTTGCTATCGCATGCGACCGTTCTTATCTTCTAATTTTATTATCTACTTCTTATCTTCTAATTTTAGACCCACGCAGCTCGACCGTCATAAAATGTTAATCGTTGTGTTTTCTCACGCTGATCCTTTACGCGTTCTGTGTACCGACAGAACGCATAAATTATGTAACACGAACCCATGTTCATGCTTGAACATTCTGCGGGGCCCGATGACTATAATCTGGCAACGAAAAGTCAATGTTGACAGTCCGTTTGCTATTACATTTTTTCTTTATATAAATACAACAAATAATTCCTAAAACTAAAACAACCACAAATAGTGAAACATGACCACTCATGGTATGGAAATGCAATTTTCTTAATGGTACATGAGAAGAATTAACCTTAGCTAGCTGCTGCTTCAGCTTATCGATCTCCAAGCTGTTATTTATCCATGCTACATCTAATGGTTTAATATGTGTGACACTTTTGACATCTTTAGTCCATACAAGCGACTGAACTGAGATTTTTTATCGAGATTCTTGCCGTTGATAGGACGGAATTAGTATGTCCTCGTAGACTGCCGAACAACCTGGACTCAATGTCAGTATCCGTTGTGATGGAAGCTCCAGTATGTTGCGTGTTTCAGAACCGCACCTTACTATCAGGCTGGACTTATTAAACAGCTTGAACAGCCAGCGGTTCTCGATGGATAACGGTTTCCAAAAGTTTGAATTCGATATCTCCTGAAATTGACATTCGGCATGCTGTGATCTCTTAAGTATGGATATTTCACAGTTGCGATGTGTTGCAGTTACCCATGGCCAATTTTCCTGACAAAGATAATTGCCATTTAACGTTTTCTTGCACTTATTCAGTTTTGACTCCGACATGAGAGCATACAAATTATGTTCAAAGTTGAATGCTATGTATTCTGCTTCTAGTTTTGCCATAATCGTGCTATTCTTTCTTTCCATTGGAATTGATATTAAATGATAGATCTCTGACGTATCGCTATTGATGACTGGAATTTCCGCATTAATTACAAGACGTTGACTGACTATCAACCCCTTTGCATTCATAGTGTTGTAGACTTCTTTTAACTCAGTATCAGATGCCCATCCTGGCAATCTATAATTGACTGGTAAATGAGACTTAATCGTCGATAATTCCTTGTGAAGTTGCGCAGGCGTTAACAGTTGAGGATTAACGTGACCATGGTGTAAATCTATTAATAAATTCATTATCTCAGATTGGACGCCTTCACATTCATCCAACATAATAACAAGTTGAGCTGTCATTATTTGAAACAGCATTGATCTTTGCTCTGCTTTCATTACTGCATCTTGAAACGTTTTGAGTTGAGAACTCATTTTTAAAAAAGTCTTGTTGATATCTTCAGTTGTCTTCTTTAAAATGTTAAGCGAAGAATCTACTATAGAAGTTTGCTGCTTCATCAGAGTATCTAAATCTTGTTGGTTATCAAAGATGTTCTTCATATTTTGTTCCATTTCTTTTCTATCGTCCGCATCCATCATCCCGAATAAAAAATGGAAAATTGATCCAACGAATTCGAAAGGAGCCCTGCGTGATCTTTCGCTTTTTATTAACAGATCGTTATTTTGTTTTAATCGATTATATCGTCTATTAAAACCTGCTACAATCAACATGCAAGAGCTTTCATAATCATTCAACTTCTGGCAGTTGTTTTGTAGTTTTAACAAAACGTTTTGAATTTTGTCCACTTATATACGGACCTAAATCATAGTAAATGATTAAATTCCATTTTGCACTTGAAACATCCATATTTCCAATACGTTCGAAATAAACAGCTGTGTCTTCCTGCAACTCTGAAATGCGGGCTCCAATTGTACCGTACGCTTTTGATGGTGCTGCGTTAACCTGATTGACTATTATAAGAAATAACATCAAACATATCTTATGCCAGCTGACTAATTCCTTGTCCTTGTTTGCGCTAGTTGTCGTTAAAGTTGTTTGACATGATTGACGATCATCCTCGTCTTCATTTCTGTCTGTTGTCTCCAGAGGACATATTTTATGAATAGGACGCTTAAATATGTTATTCTGAGTTTTAACCGTTATAACTCGTACTTTTCCATCTGATCCTGGATGAGTGTCAACAATTTTAGCTAGAGGCCAGCTTGCCGGGTTCGTGTCCTCATTTTTTATAATGACTACTTGGCCACATCGAAGGTTGCATTTTGATTGCTTCCACTTGTACTCTTTTGCAATGTTACGAGATACTCATCTTTCCATCTCTTCCAAAAGTCATTTCTCATTTTCTGTATAAGTTTCCAACGGTCTAAACAACTTATCCTGCGATCATCCTCTGCTTCTGGAATTTCTAATAAGGGTCGACCGATCAAGAAATGTTCCGGTGTTAACGTGTCATTTTCATCTGCACTATTGCTTATTGCACAAAGGGGTCTTGAATTTAATACTGCCTCTATTTGACTAAGAAACGTAGTCAATTCTTCAAAGGTCAATTTGTTTTCTCCAATGACTCGCTTTACATGGTACTTCATTGATTTGACACCAGCTTCCCAAATTCCTCCGAAGTGAGGACTTGCCGGGGGAATAAAATGCCATTGGATTTTGTCATTTTCTATAATGGCGGCAAGCTTGGAGTTATTTTTTATTGCTTTCTTGAATTCAATATCCAACTTTTTTGCTGCTCCCACAAAGTTTGTACCATTATCCGAATAAATATGTTGACTTTTTCCTCTTCTTGCGAAAAAACGTCGTAAGGCTGCTAAACACGCTTCCGATGTCAAATCGCTTACAACTTCCAAGTGTATTGCCTTAGTTGCCATACAAACCAATACCATTATGTAGCCTTTGTAACATTTCTGTCCTCTTCCCTTAGAACATTTTACGAGAAGAGGTCCTGCATAATCAATTCCTGTATGTGTGAATGGATGTGCACATGACACACGAAATTCTGGCAATTGTCCCATAATTTGTGTATTAGCTGCGTGTTTGTACCGAATGCACTTTACGCATGACCGATTACATTTTTTTATTATGTCCTTTAGACCAATGATCCAATACTTTCTTCTTATTAAGCCTTCCATTAAACGATTACCTCCATGCAACGAATTGTTGTGAACATCTTGAATTATCAATGTGGTCAACCGAGATTTACCGAGTATTAACGGATGCTTTTGGTTGTATGGTAGATCGGAATGCTCTAGTCGACCTGCTACTCTCAATAACCCCTTTTCATCTAAGAACGGGTTTAAATTTGCTATTTTGCTTTGATAATTTATGGATTTGTTGTTTCGTAAGCATTTTATTTCATTCCTGAACTCCATATTTTGTTGATTCATTATCAGCCTTATTTCTGCAGTCCGAAGTTAATTTGTTATTAAATACGACGGAAATTTTTCTTTTTTTAACATTCTTATAAATCTTATAACGTACGCCAGTACTCTTTCTAATTTTATCATTGTTGCACATCTTTCTTGAAGTAAATGCAAAATATTCTCTATTTCCCTGGATTTTGTTGCTGACACCAACACTGTATCCTCCTGCGTTGATATCTGCTCTGGCCATTCATTTTCTTCTTTAACCAGCCATGATGGACCTTCCCACCACAAATCATGTGTTTTTAGTTTGTGTGGTGATATTCCTCTTGATGCTATATCAGCAGGATTTTCCTTCGTATTTATGTAATTCCAATTTGCTGCAGGAATTAACGCCTTAATATCAGCTACTCGTGATCTGACGAATTTATCTTTACTTTTATCGTTTTTAATCCAATTTAAAGTTATTGTTGAATCACTCCAAGCATATGTTTTGGATTCTCGATTTATAATATCCTCAATTTTGCGTAATAATTTCGATAATAAGTGTGCTGCGCACAGCTCCAGTTTCGGTAAGGTCTTCTTGATTTTGATTGGATTGACTTTGCTTTTTGCCGCTATCATTGATATCATTGCTCCTGCCTTGATATACACTACTGCAGCATAAGCCTTTTGGGATGCATCTGCAAATCCATGGAATTGAAAAGCTGTTTCTTCTTTTAGCCAAATCCACCGGGGTATTTTAACTTCTTTTAAATTTGATAAATGTTGCACAAAATTTAACCATTCTTTTGTTAATTCATTATTTAATGGCTCATCCCATTCGGCCTTCATTATCCATAACTTTTGTATGAACAGTTTTGCAATGACCGTTACAGGTGTTAACCAGCCAATTGGATCAAATATTCTTGCTAAATATGACAAAGCTTGACGCTTGGTGACCGCCGTTTTTTCTAATGGTGTTATGCTGAACATAAACTCATCGTTGCTAGGACTCCATTGGAGACCTAATGTTTTTATTGTTTCATCTTCTTGAAGGAGTAGAACTTAATTTTCCCCAACATTTGGAATGCCTTGTATTATTTCGTCGTTATTTGAAATCCAAACTTTTCCAAATGGTTTGCAAGCTGTCTTTGAATTGTTTTACATTCTTTAATGCTATCCGCTCCAGTCATCAAATCGTCCATATAAAATTCGTCCTTGATGATCTTAGCAACCTTTGGATTGCTACATTTGGCGGCAATTTCATGTAATGTTCTTGTTGCTAGAAACGGTGCTGCTGATATCCCATATGTAACGGTTGTTAGTTTATATTCCTTCAAAGGCAAATTTTTCCTTTCTCTCCAAAGAATGCATTGATAATTTTGATCTTGTTCCGCTATTTTAATTTGGCGATACATTTTTTCGACATCTGAAGATATCACATATTTCCAGATTCGCCAATAAATTATTATATCAAACAAATCCTTCTGAAGTCTTGGCCCAATACATAGAATATCGTTTAGACATTGTCCATTTGTTGTTTTTGCAGAAGCATCAAACACAACTCTTATTTTTGATGTAAGCTTGTTCTCTCGAATAATGGCTTGATGAGGAAGATAATATTGTCCTCTGCCTCCTTCCTTGATTTCTTTCATGTGTCCAAGCTCCTGATACTCCTGCATAAATTTTACATATTCACTTCTTAAAAAATTGTTCGCTTGTAGACGCCTTTCTAAATTAAGAAATCTGGCCATTGCTTGTTTTCGGGAATCTCCGAGCTCCTTATTTTCTTTAAACGGCAATGTGACGATGAATCTGCCATCTGCATCTAACTTTGTTGTAGCCTCATATTGTTTCAAGCATACTTCTTCTACGAGTGAACTTGTTGCGTCATCAACTTCTTCTAGCTCCCAAAATCGTTCAAGATTCGTTGTTGCTGCCGAGATGTATTTTGAATTTTTATCAGGAATTTGGAGAGCACCCGATAATATCCATCCTAATTTGGTTGATTGACCTACTATTTTTTCCATTTTGACCACTCCTTCTTCTAGGATTTCTGGAAATAGGTCGCTGCCAATCACAAGATCAATCCTGCTTGTTTTATTAAAATTTGGATCAGCTAAAGTATAGTTTTTCCATTTGTTGATGTCGTACTCAAACGATCTATCTGGCTGAACGCTTGTTAACTTTGGTAACACCAACGCCTCTGTTACAAACACATCGTTGCTAATATATCTTGGATGCATTTCTAGCTTAACTTTTGTTTTCGCCATGCCGACCGTTGTATCACCAAGACCTTGTAACTTTATGTTAGTTTTACTTCTTGGCAGTCTAAGCAATTGCGCCACTTCTTCTGAAATTGCTGTTCTCTGTGACCCTTGATCGATTAACGCTCTCATCATGAAAAACTCGCCTAGCAAGGTTTTTACTCGCACTTGTGCTGTTGCTAAAAGTATTGTTGACTTCCAATTTTCTTCTGTCATCATTGCATTTGATTTTTCTTGCTTCATCTCGTTTTGACTTCTAGTTCCTAGAGGTTTTGTTTCGAAGTGTATTAGAACATGATGACTTTTTCCACACTTCCTACATCTCTCATTGCTATTTGTGCATTTCTTTGTTATGGAATGATTCAGGCATATGAAGCACGTGTTAGTTTTCCGAGCCCAACTGCTACGGTCATCTACTGTTAGCGTTTGAAATTTGCGACAGTTAATGATATTATGACCGCTTAAGTTACAACAAAAACATTGTTGCTGAACACTATTATACGATCCACTGGATCGCTGATTGCCCTGATAACCAGTGAATTTAGATGTTCCGGTTTGGCGTTTCCCTTTAATGGCTTCCAAAGATTGGAAATGTTGCTCCAAAAATTGCAACACATCTTCAAGTTTCTGTATGTCCCTTGTTCTTTTGATTGCCTGTTCGTACAAACGAAGTCCCTCTTTGTCCAGCTTCCTTATTATTATACGAGCAATGAATGGTTCGTCTAGCTCCATATTCATTCCCTTCAAAGCGTTAATGCACTCATTTGTAGTATCGAGCAACTGTCTTACACTGTTTGCAGTTTCACTATTTATCATTGGTTGATCTATTAATTTGTCAACAAGTGATGTGTACATTAACCAACGATTTGCGTATCGCTGCTGCAACACATCCCATGCGACCTCGTAATTCTCTTCCGTGACGGTTAAATGATGAATTAGCCTTCCAGCTTCACCTTTTATAACAGATTTTAACCGATACATTTTTTCAACGTTCGAAATCCCTTTAATATTATGTATTAATTTGGTGAATAAGTCAAAGAACGACGGCCACTCGTTTATATTGCCAAAAAACAATGGAATCTTGATTTCTTCCAGTTTTATTAACTGCGGATTCGGTTTTAGGGAAAGTGAATCCCTCTTTCTTGCCAACTTTTGCAAAGTATGAAAACACTGTTCCTCTAATTCTTCATAAACATCCTCCAAATCATCATTAACCACTCCCATGTCAATGGTCAGCTTCTTATAAATTGTTTTGCAATCTTGGATTTTTTCTTTTATCCTTTCTTTAATTTCATCAGCCTCATAGGTTGAAATTTCTTCCATTTGCTCTTCAACGTCTATCAATAATATTCGCAATTTCCTTGTTTGTTTAAAGCATTTTGACGTCAGCTCTATATGACGACCTCCACCATCCTGTTTTTTTTTCAATATTTGCACTTTTTTTGCAGACGCAACTTCTCCTTCAACTGCTTCTTTTATTGGTTCTACTAACTCCGTTTGTTGTGCAGCTTCATTGATACGGAGCTTCTTTATGTCTTCTATAACATTTTTTATTTGGTTAAAATAGTCTCTTACAAAATAGCTTTCATTTGTAATTCCAAATGCTTCAATTTGTTTGTGGTTGTTCTGGAATTCATTCCAGAATTGAGCTAGCCGATTATCGTTTGTTTCGACACAAGTCTTCCTTTCCCTTCCATCTTCAATTCTTTGACTCAAACTATAAATTTGCTCGCCAATTTCTTTTTGGCGTTCTAATAATTTCTGTTTCATGATGATATATTTTTTTTTTTTAAACACTGTACCGGTGTAAGCCCCGGGTACGCTTATTTCACTGTAGGTCGTGAAATACACCAACACTTGATTTGATTTCGCAAATCCCAATTACGACTGTATCGTTGTCGCTAGTTTTTTTTTAAATTCTTTTGCTTATTTTAAATAACTATTTAAATTAAACACACTATTCCGATGTAAGCCTCGGATACGCTTATTTCACTGTAGATCGTGAAAAACACACCTTCTTTCGCTTAGTTAATTTTTTTTTTAAATCTCTTAAGTCTCTTACCACTGGTGGGGGAAAACTATAAGAAATATTTTAAATAACTCGAAGGACCAAAATGAATAATTGTACACTTATTCGTGAGAGTTGTAAGTTCTGATTTATTTTTGAAAATGCATCGCCTTTTATACAAAAAGCCTTCAATACTTCTTAACTATAACATACATATTTTGGTCGCATGCCTGCTACATGTTTTGCTATCGCATGCGACCGTTCTTATCTTCTAATTTTATTATCTACTTCTTATCTTCTAATTTTAGACCCACGCAGCTCGACCGTCATAAAATGTTAATCGTTGTGTTTTCTCACGCTGATCCTTTACGCGTTCTGTGTACTGACAGAACGCATAAATTATGTAACACGAACCCATGTTCATGCTTGAACAAAGGGTTTCCCAACAAGAACGCAATTTTTAAATGTGGCAACACTGGAAGTGTCATTATTTGACATTTGAACAATTGTTACTGTTTGCTAGTAGAAGGTACGAGGTTAGTAAAAATGGAGCGCTACACGAATGAACAACGCATTCTCATTGTGAAATTGTTTTTCCAAAATGGTGAAAGTTTTGCGGCTACAGTTCGCAAATTGCGATTCAATTTGGGGTCACAATAATGCTCCAAAAGAGTCAACTGTAAAGCGATTAATGGATAAATTTGCCGAAACTGGGTCTGTTAGTGATGCAAAGACAACAACGCGCCTTCGACCAGGTCGATCGACCGAAAATGTCGCAGCTGTACGTGATGATGTCGCTCAAACTCCATCCATCTCAATTCAACACCGAGCTCAATATATTAGTGTCTCCAAATCCACTATGCAGCGAATTTTGTCGAAACATTTGAAGGGCTTATTGCAAAAACATGATATGCCACACTGCTTTAAAAGTTCATATTTTATGTTCATAACGTTCCTTGATGCATTATCAATATCCACTGAAAATATTGCTACCATTACACGATCAATTTTGGACGTATACGTTATTGTTCTTGTAAGCATTTTAATGATTTCATACAAATATACATTTTTTAAAAACTTTAAGGTCGATTATTTCGAAATATTTTTTATGTGGCATATCACGTTTCTGCAATAAGCCCTTCATTTGCATCTTCATGCATACAAAGTTCAATTGACTCAGGAACTGAAGCCAGCTGACCATGGACAGCGAAGGGAGTTCGTTAATTGGGTATTGGAGAGACAACATGAAGATGCTGATTTTGCCGCTTAAATCATCATCAGTGACGAGGCCCATTTCCATCTTGATGGTTTCGTCAAAAGGCAGAATTGTCGCATTTGGGGTGAGGAAAATCCTCGAGTGATTCACGAGAAGCAAATGCATCCTCAACGTGTCACTGTGTGGTGTGGTTTTTGGGCTGGAGGAATCATTGGACCTTTTTTTATGAAAATGAGGCAGGTCAAGCGCAAACAGTCAATGGTGTTCAGTATCGTGAAATGATAACCAGTTTTTTCTTGCCTAGAATTGAAGAAATGAATGTGGAGGGCATGTGGTTCCAACAATACGGCGCCACATGTCATACAGCCAGAGAAATAATTCATTTGCTGCATCAGTCATTTCCCGGTCGTGTTATTTCGCGTTTTGGAAATCAGAAGTGGCCGCCTAGATCGTGCGATTTAACACCATTAGATTTTTTTCTTTGGGGTTTTTTGAAGTCGATGGTTTACGCGAATAAACCGACGACGACTCGAGCCTTAAAAGAGGATATTGGACGCTCTATTAATGAAATACCGCAGCATTTATGCAAAACGGTCATTGAAAATTTCATTTAAAGATCGCGTGCATGCCAGCAAAGCCGCGGCGGCCATCTGCACGATATATTGTTCCATACATAACCTCATTCTGTCTACTTTACGATATAATAAAGTTTCACAATTTTTTTTTTTAAATATCTGTGTTTTATATTAAATTTAAAAATTGCGTTCTTGTTGGGACACCCTTTATTTCTTGCTGGGATGTTTATGTGTATTTGTTTTCCTAACAGTGGAGCAGTTTTAAGACTCGGTTGTTGAATTCGATACCAATCAAGTACAGAGGAAATTTTGTTATTTCTCAGGAGTTCAGACCATGCAGCTGCGCAATAGATTTCGTTGAAATTAGTTCGATTTAATATTATTATTTAAATATGGAAAGTCAGTTTGATGTGTGTTGACATAAGTGCGTAAGATAAAATTTTGCTAATTGAAATAAGTTTTAAATAAAATTAAAGAGAGTATATTGTAAAAATTAAAGTGTTAAGAGCTGTGCTAACATTTGAAGTTGTTAAATTGGTGTTATTCAATCCAGAATATTTATAAAAACGATTTTAAAATTTTAAAAATAAAAACAATCTTTTGCAAGATTTGTTCAATCAAATTTGGCTTCCAACTTTTTTACAAAAAGTGTTTGAATTGAGTGGGAACTTCATTCAAAATTTTTTAAATATATTTTACTGATACATTTTTTTCATATAACTTATTCAATGTCATCAGAAAGTTTAATATACAAAAAGCGTTTAGCTTTAACACTTATTTAACACTTTGTTTTCCCAAATATACTACTCAGCTATTTAAAGAACTATAGAAAACAATTTTGATTAAATTTTAATAAGTAATAACAAATAATAATAATAAGAAATAATAGTAATAATAATAATAAGTAATATTAATAAAATTATAATAAAAATAAATTATTCCAAGCATGTTACCTGGTATAACATAAGTTTTGCACTAATTTTATGAATCTGCAAAACTATAAGCCGCATATTTACGCTCTTGTCCACTGTGCACTGTTGTCGAATACAAATTTACGTACACGCTTCTTTGTTATTGTTTTATGTGATGAGCTGCTGCTAGCACGAAGCTGGCAGCGCGAGCCGATAAGCTGAACATCACTGCCCTAAAGTATTAGCTAAAAACGTTGCATGACCTTCAAAAAATCTGTTAAAACGGCTCCATACAAACCGCGCTGTAAGACGTAATTCTACGTCAAAATAGAAATGCAGACAAGAAGTGGTTCGCAAACGGTTAGATCATACCAATTTGTTAGCGTTTTCATTCGATGACAGAAAAGATGATACTATAACGACAGCTCAAGTTGGTGAGAAGTATCATACAAGGATGGTAAAAGAACCTCATCTTGTTATTTTGAGAGTACCCAATTCTGAATTGATTGGTTACGTAAGACTGGAACATGAAACCGTTGAATACAAAACAACCAAATGAAATGATTTTTTTCAACGTTAAAACTATATCACTGGATGTATTTATTGGAATATGCACTGACGGTGAGCCAAAAAATACTGGCCCACACGGTGGAATTATACGACGATTCGAATTGCTGTTAAAAAGACCATTGCATTGGTTCGTTTGCTTTCTACACTTCAACGAACTTCCGTTTCGGCATTTGTTTGAAGCCTTGATAAATCAACCAGCACTGGACCAAGATCGGCAACCGGAAAGCTGAGCCGTCAAATCGAAACTTCTGAAACTCTTCCGGTTATTTATTGCTATCACTCATTTATTATAATTGTCAACCATTTTTAATTATTTTATTATTATACATTTTCAGGTGGTGGACGGCTTCCAGAAAATTGAGTTGCAAAATATGCCCCCGCTCCAGAAAAAAATTGAATTTTCCACCGATTCGAAGTACTTATACGACATGGCCCATGCAATTTCTAGCGGCGTGGTTTCGGTGGATCTGGCTAACATCAAACCAGGGAAAATTGTACATTCTCGGTGGCTCACTAAGGCCGCTAGATTATTACCATTATATGTGACAACGAAAAATCCAAATGCAAATTTAAGAATTCTGGTTGAATTTATAATTAAATGTTATGTGCCATATCAAGTATTACAGCTCTGTCGTGTACGGCAGTGCATTATTTTTCAACTTCATAAGTTGGCCACGATTTCTAGAACCTCGTTTACGCCAAATTGTCAATCAAGTAATTACATATAATTCATATTATGCGCATTCGAAAATATCTTGTTATCAATGTTGTTTGATGATAGCAAAGAAAAGCGCGACTGTGCTATCAACATAATTCTACGCTATCGAACAGATGTTGACAACCTAACGCAACTTAGAGCTTATAAAAACCAGATATAAAGTTTAATTGCACAAGTTACACAGAAATGATCAATATGAATGACATTAATAACGTATTTGAACCACCATTCACGCGAAGCATTCCGTACGATACATTGAAAGAATATTTAAATCAAGATGATCCACCGTTTAATGATCCAAAAATTCCATCACACATACAAGGAACGGAACGACATGTTCAATTGCTAGCTAGCGTTTCCAAACGGGTTATACCGGAAAATGTAGAGGCTGTTATGGCGACGACATTAGAGAGCCGTGCGAAATTGCCCAGAATTGAAACTAAAAAAGACTTCAAACAATAATTTTTTTAGTTTCTTTACTATAACTAACTTAAATTAATTTTTTCATTTACATATGTTCTGACTAAATAAATTTCAAAAGGGAAAAAATAGATATTATTATAAATAAATAATAAATATTATTATAAATAAATAAATAAAAATAAAGAAAAAACATAGCCATTTCGCTGATTTTTCCATGCAAAGTGCCAGAACTGGCGATTTTTTCAAATGTTTGTATGGGGAATCCCACAGGTTGATTCCAGAGGGTGTGCTACTGGCATGGGTGGGTCAAGCCTCCAAAGTTAGTGGGGGTCGGTCATACATTTGGACTCGATTGGAGCACTCTAAATGGGTCAAAGTGGGATTTTTCAAAATTTGCCCCTACCCAAAAGTTCGACCCAAATTGGGGGTCATCAGAATTCGTTTTAGAGGTATGGTTCCTTCGGCAAAGTTTCTTATTTTGATCCCTAGAATGCGATTTTCACAGAGCATTGAGCGATTTTTAACCTTCAAGCGAATTTTGGGTCAATTTGATCCAAAAAAAACTTTAAATGCTTCTTTCTCCGCTTATTTATGTTCAAATCAGCTAGATATTTTGGCTCAATGTTTAAATCGTATATGAATTTTATGAATTTGACATGAAATATGTCCACACATGTCAAATTTGGCCTATACAAAATATTTCCCTTATAAGTATTTTTGGGTCAAATTGACACAGCGTGATTTTTGACGTTATTTCATTCTATTCGCGCAAAATTTGTCGTTAGTTTTTGATTCTAACCTGGAAGTCATTTTAGTTTTTCGTTGTCAAGCGATTCAACTTAATTTTTCTGTAAAATAAATATACATAAAAGTGAAACAAATGGATTTTTCTTGGTTTAAACAATTCGCTAGTGATGATAGTGAAAATTTTGATGATAGTGAAGAAGAATATGTGCCAGATGAAAATGAAGCTGTTTCGGAAGACTATTCCGACAGTGATGACTCTGATGCCGTTTATGTGGCACTAGAATCAAGGGAGGAAGCTGCTATTGAACTAAATGTTATGCTTCTCTCGCAAGACAAATATATTCATTATACCAAAGAACCATTAACCTTGTCGCGAGGAATTCATTGTGCAAGCCAATAATTTCGTAGACGACAAGGTATTGTTATTATTATAATTTTTATTATTATTATAATTATTTTATTACGAGTCTTCTTGAAAGTCCAACTGTTTATGCTGCCGCTAAATGTGACGACTCTGTATCAATTTATCTGTTGAGAACCGATTGAGGAAACCATCATTCAAGTGACAAATTTGTTCGGTTCTCGTTTTTTCAAGGAGGATGCAAAGATGCCAATAAGCCGATTCAAGCAAATCAATCGCTGTGTTCGTTTCGATTACAAAGAACAGAGAGGAACAACAAAAGATAAACTTGCACCGATTCGACTCATTTTCGACAAGTGGGTTCAAAGATTGAAAGTGCTTTATTGTCCAGGTGATTTCATTACTGTCGATGAACAACTGCTTCCTTTTCAAAACCCGTTCAAAACCCGTGAAGTATGGAATTAAGTTGTGGGTTACAGCTGATAACGAAACTTATTATGCCTATAATATGCAAGTATACGTTGTTGTTATCGCAATTGTGCTCCCGAAGTCCAAGGAAACCGTGTGGTGCTTGATATGACTATGGCATCTGTACATCGAACAACGAAAAAAAGCAGTACAAAAGAAATGCACTTGCTTTCGTAGAAAGTGTTCGCTTAGAAAGTTCTGAGCAACAGCAGCAACAACCACAGCTGGTCATCCTTGCATCAAAAACACGTAAAAGAATACGTTGCCATATGTGCCCAACTCTTCCCAATTCAAATAAACACAGCGTTCGATGTGATAAATGCGTAAAGTTCATTTGTCTGGATCATCGCTTCAATTTTCGCACTAAACAAAAAGCAAATGAATGCATACACACATTTTTATTTGTTCTTCAGCTTTTCTGTGCAATTTTCCACTTGAGAAGTTTTCAGGAAGTTTTTTATGCAATTTAAAAATGGGTCAATATGGCCCAAAAATTCTTTGGTGTTTCTAATTCCAAAGTTTACTTGAAGCTTAAATCGACCTGCCCTAATATACATATATATATAATGTATAAACATATAATATACATATATATATATATATTATATATATATATTATATATAGATATTATATATATTATATATATGTATATTATATGTTTATAATCCTTTTTTTTTTGTTTTTGTTTTTTTTTATTGCTTGTTCAGTAATAGGGCGGGTCGATCTAAAAATCGCCCATTGCTCTGTGAAAATCGTATTCTAAGGATCAAAATAAGCAACTTTGCCGAAGGAACCATACCTCTAAAACGAATTCTGATGTCCCCCAATTTGGGTCGAACTTTTGGGTAGGGGCAAATTTTGAAAAATCCCACTTTGACCCATTTAGAGTGCTCCAATCGAGTTTTTTTTTTTTTATTATTTTTTTTTTTTTTTTTATTTATTATTATTTATTTATTTATTGTTTTGATACAAGGCACTTAATCTAAATTACAATTTATCAATAAAATACAAATTTTTATAAATTGATCTAAAACAATAAGTCCACATTCTGTACTTCCAAAGGAAATAGAGGCGAATGCGGATTAACATATACTATTCAGATAAACATTAGGACATTTTGTGGGGTCATTATATCAAAGAATTGACTGAAAAATATTTTTAATTTAAGTTTGATAATTAAGAAAAATAGAAAAAGAAATGTTTTGACTATATTAATATTAATTTAAAATTTCAAAAATAATTTACCAAAAAAGATCTTATTAATAATTAATTCATTACATCAATAAGCATATTAACGCTTGCATAAGATAAATTAAAGAGCCATGATTTCACTTCTTTTAAAAAAACATATTTATTACGAAGACACCTGACATAATAAGGAAGACGATTGAACAGTCTTGGACCAACCGAACTGAAAAAGTTAAAAAAATGTTGCAGGTTGTGCGGTGGGACTAATGCCAAGCTTTGATTATTTATTCTTAAGTTATAATTCATATAATTTCTATTTGCAAGATAACCAGATCTTATAAAAAACATTTTCAGTACTTTAAAATAATAAAGATGTTTAATAGGAAGGATGTTCAGGTTTTTAAACAGAGGAAAACTACTTTCACGAATACTTTTTTTACATATAATTCTTATAACGTGCTTCTGGACAGTAAGTAAAGGTTTAATTTTATTCAGGTGCGTTCCACCCCAGCAAGTTAACCCATATTCTAACTTAGAAGTCCAACTTAGAAGTCCACTTAGAGTCCAAATGTATGACCGACCCCCACTAACTTTGGAGGCCCGACCCACCCATGCCAGTGCCACACCCCCTGGAACCCCTGTGGGGTTCCTCATACAAACATTTGAAAAAAGCGCCAGTTTTGGCACTTTGCATGGAAAAATCAGCGAAATGGCTATGTTTTTTCTTTATTTTTATTTATTTATTTATAACAACATTTATTATTTATTTATAATAATATCTATTTTTTTCCTTTTGAAATTTATATAGTCAGAACATGTTAATGTTAATGAAAAAATTAATTTAAGTAAGTTATAGAAAAGAAACTAAAAAAATTATTGTTTGAAGTCTTTTTTTGTTTCAATTCTGGGCAATTTCGCACGGCTCTCTTATGTCGTCGCCATAACAGCCTCTACATTTTCCGGTATAACCCGTTTGGAAACGCTAGCTAGCAATTGAACATGTCGTTCCTTGTATGTGTGATGGAATTTTTGGATCATTAAACGGTGGATCATCTTGATTTAAATATTCTTTCAATGTATCGTACGGAATGCTTCGCGCGAATGGTGGTTCAAATACGTTATTTATGTCATTCATATTGATAATTTCTGTGTAACTTGTGCAATTAAACTTTATATCTGGTTTTTTATAAGCTCTAAGTTGCGTTGGGTCTTCAACATCTGTTCGATAGCGTAGAATTATGTTGATAGCACAGTCACGCTTTTCTTTGCTATCATCAAACAATATTGATAACAAGATATTTTCCGAATGCGCATAATATGAATTATATGTAATTACTTGATTGGCAATTTTGCGTAAACGAGGTTCTAGAAATCGTGACCAACTTATGAAGTTGAAAAATAATGCACTGCCGTACACGACAGAGCTGTAATACTTGATATTGAAGTTCATTGGCACATAACATTTAATTATAAATTCAACCAGAATTCTTAAATTTGCATCTGGATTTTCCGTTGTCACATATAATGGTAATAATTTAGCGGCCTTGGTGAGCCACCGAGAATGTACAATTTTCCCTGGTTTGATGTTAGCCAGATCCACCGAAACCACGCCGCTAGAAATTGCATGGGCCATGTCGTATAAGTACTTCGAATCGGTGGAAAATTCAATTTTTTTCTGGAGCGGGGGCATATTTTGCAACTCAATTTTCTGGAAGCCGTCCACCACCTGAAAATGTATAATAATAAAATAATTAAAAATGGTTGACAATTATAATAAATGAGTGATAGCAATAACTTACCGGAAGAGTTTCACAAGTTTCGATTTGACGGCTCAGCTTTTCGGTAGCCGATCGTGGTCCAGTGCTGGTTGATTTATCCAAAGCTTCAAACAAATGCCGAAACGGAAGTTCGTTGAAGTGTAGAAAGCAAACGAACCAATGCAATGGTCTTTTTAACAGCAATTCGAATCGTCGTATAATTCCACCGTGTGGGCCATTGTTTGTTGGCTCACCGTCAGTGCATATTCCAATTAATGCATCCAGTGATATTTTTTTATCGTTGAAAAAATCATTTAATTTGGTTGTTTTGTATTCAGCGGTTTCATGTTCCAGTCTTACGTAACCAATCAATTCAGAATTGGGTTCTCTCAAAATAACAAGATGAGGTTCTTTTACCATCCTAGTATGATACTTCTCATCAACTTTAGCTGTCGTTAAAGTATCATCTTTTCTGCCATCGAATGAAAACGCTAACAAATTGGTATGATCTAACCGTTTGCGAACCACTTCTTTTCTGCATTTCTCTTTTTCTCTGCGAAATTTCGATTTATCCATGATGAGAGGTTTGCCATGCTTATCTTTCATTTTAAAATCTTGGAAAAGAGCGGTTCCGAATGCCGATGCTACTATATCAGGCACACCAAATCTGTCATATACCAAGGCAAAGTTAAAACAATCGTATCTCTCTGTGTATTGTGAACTTGTTCTTCTACCCAATAGGCAATTAAACCAGCGCTCTTCATACGAAGACTAAACACATCCGTTCCTCGCTGCTCTTATGAGCACTTCTTGAAGGCCTTCCTTTTCTGCACAGAAGGCAGCACAACAAATTTGTTTTCCCTACAAAGACTGACTTTTCATATACTTCAGGGCAACTTTTTCGTTAAAAGTTAGAATATATATCAGTTTAAAAATATGACGTAATAATGGCCTTCTTACTGCTATATCAAAGATTATAGATTGAAATTAATCTAACTTAAAAAACATTGGAGAGAAGATAAATCATAGAATATATAAATAAATAGAAAAAGGTGCAAAAGAAAAAAAAATATTTTTTCAACACTTTTTGTTTACCCCTCCTTTTAGCCATTTTAAAGAAGTGCTTCTATCAGGCGTCTTTTGAGCTATCGGAGCGGAAGGCCTGCGAAATTTTCCCACTTCATATAAAAAAAAAAGTGTAATTGTATATGAGTGCGGCATTACTTCAAAATCCACAGGAAGGCCTGCTAGCAGCGATGTCATTGTCTACTGGGTATCCATATCTTCTTGAACCGGTGGCGGTGCGTATGTTGAATCATCGGGATCTTGGTATGTTGGCATTGCTGACATAGACGTTGCTCCTTGCTCTTCAGTTTCCATCACAACTGCATCCATTGTTAGTCTTCTCTGATTATGTTGATCGTGCATGAACTCTTTGAGGCGTTCGGGAACCCAGCCGCATGCACATGGAGCTGCCTTCAAATCGCATTTACATGTTCCAATGTAAAAAATTGTTTCCAGAGATTTTACATACTCTGTAAATTAGGGCTTTTCATGTTCGGTTTTTTCGAAGCTTCGAAGTATTCGAATATTCCAAGCTTCGAAGCAAACTTCGGAACTTCGAAATTTTTGAAGCGAAGCTTCAAATATTACTATTCGAATACGAAAAACTTCGAAGAATTCAATTCTTCGAGTATTCGAATGATACCCAGTTTGATATAACAAATAACAATCACTTGCAGATAATCGGCTAAAATTTCGGATGTGTGTCTTTTTTCTACTTCCTGCGTACTAAGCGTCAATATCTGCGGCAGCCATTGATCGTCAATTAAATGTGCCTTCACATTTAGAAGACCATCCATGGCGCGACAGGTCCAGCAGTCTGTATCCAATGCAATTAATTCGAATTTCTGCAATATTGCAATTATTTTGCATTTTATTCCAACCTCGAGCACGCGCAGACGCTATACGATTGTCTCACTCGAAGGGCATGTAAAACCAGGTTCGACAACATCCATGAATTCCTTGAATTCACGGCTGGACGTAAAGTTGAATGGCAGCCGACGGCAGGCTTCTTGTTCTTCTGGAAAAATTGAATGCATCTTTAGATGCGCACGAAGTGAACTCGTGGACCCATGCGACTACAATACTCGCTCGCATAGATTGCAAATCGTTGATTGAGCATCAGAACTTTTAGTGTAAATGCTCCACACCCAGGATCTCATGTTTTTTTCTTATATCGAAGTGTATAACACAGGCACAAAAAATTTTGAAATATTTTAACTAAAAACTTCGAAGCTTCGAATTTTTTTATGTTGAACGAATAGTCAAGCTTCGAAGCTTCGAAAATCCGAAGTTTTTTCCTCTTCGAAGTTTTGAAACGAATCTTCGAACTTCGAATACTTCGAAGTTTAAAAACTTCGAATGAGAGTCATAGCCCTACAGTAAATTATTGGGTTTTGTTTCTTCTCTTGATTTGATCTTGATACTTGTCAAGCAATTTATTCAATTTATTAAATACACTTCTTTTCAGCATTATTTCCATACCAAGTTTTTCCGAGATTCCATTCAACTTATCTTGTACTTGAATAGTGAATGATTTGTGGGATAACTTTTTTTGTTCTAAAATATCCAGATGGGTTGGTAAATTAAGATCAGTCAAATCAGTAGACACACCAAAAACAGTAACATCGTGCTTGGGTATATGACTCATTGGGTTTTCGATAGTTGTTGATGTTGTTGTTGCTTCATCTTGCTGTGTAGAGGATGGTGGATTCATTGTAAACTTTTTGATTTGGAATGGTCAACTTCACTTATTTTTTTTTTTAAATATTTTTTTATCTGAAATAAGCACTTCACACTTTGAGTTCTTCACAACGACTTAATGCATTCACAAAAACTGTTGCGTTATATATGGTCTACGAGACGAGGTAATAAGAATGAAATGGTAATTTCAATTCTACCTGCTGTGTCTTGTGGTGGCTTAAAAACGAACACAAGCAATTTTAGGATCTGCAATTGTGTCATAGTGATACCTTAATTTTTTAAAAGGGTTGCGGTGCATTCCAGTGATACCTTAATTGTTAAAATGGTTGCATAAAACGCGCATTTCTTAAGAAGGTGCCATAAAATACCCACAAAAAGGGTTGCAAAAACAACCTTAATTTCTTAAGTAGGTGCTATAAAAAAACTACACAAGTAAGTTTACGATTTACAAGTAAGTTTACGTAAGTTTACGTTTACCACAAGTGCCAAAACTGGCGGTTTCTTGAAATGTTTGTATGGGGAACCCCACAGGGGGTTCCAGGGGGTGTGCCACTGGAATGGGTGGGTCGGGCCTCTAAAGTAAGTGGGGGTAGGTCATACATTTGGACTCGATTGGAGCACTCTAAATGGGTCAAAGTGGGATTTTTCAAAATTTGCCCCTACCCAAAAGTTCGACCCAAATTGGGGGACATCAGAATTCGTTTTAGAGGTATGGTTCCTTCGGCAAAGTTTCTTATTTTGATCCCTAGAATACAATTTTTACAGAGCAATGGGCGATTTTTTTGCCTCCCCACAAATCGACCCGGCCTAATAAATATATAATAAATTAAAATAATTAATAGAGCCTTAAATTTTATATAAACAAAAAGTGTTCTACTACTTTGAGTTTAATCATAACATAGTGATGTGCTTAAAATTAGTGTGATAGTGCAGGCGGTTATAGGGTATTCTACACCCCCATCCACAAGATAAAAATTATTTGAATTCAAGATAATAATTTTTAAAAATTTTTCTTATATTATACAATTGCAAAAGATAAGTTTAAAACTTACTTACAACTAGTTATACAATTCAATAATAGTATTATGTACTATGTATTTAATACTTTAACTTTGATTTTTAAGTTCATTAAATCCATTTTTTTAATAAATTATTATGATATTCTTTAATTTTTCCATTTACATCTATAATTTAATTTACTCCATTTTTATCGATTATTCTATATGGACCATGATACGGTGGTTGATTTTTCTCCTATATTCATCTTTTTATACCCCCACGCGTACTGCGTAAGGGGTATATTAATTTTGTCACGACGTGTGTAACATCCAAAATGAGGCGTGGTAGGTATGGAAAAGTATATATATTCTTGCTCAGCATCACCACCTGAGTTGATTTAGCCATGTCCGTCTGTCTGTCCGTCTGCCTGTCTGTGGACACGATTACAGCCGTAATTTTGAAGCTATCGTAATGAAATTCGATATTTAAGCTTTTTTTTAAAAAACTAAGGTCAAGTTCGAGAATGGGCTAAATCGGATGAAAACCACGCCTACCTCCCATACAACCCCAAAATTGAAAACTCTACAAAGAAGCTAATATTAAAGCTACAATACTGAAATTTGGTATATGTGTATTCTATATCAAAACTGAGAAGTCTTAGAAAAATGGGCGTTATCCATCCACTAACACGCCCACCTCCCATACAACCCCAAAATTTAAAAATCTATAAAGAGGCTAATATTAAAGTTACAATATGGAAACTCAGTATTTGTGTATTAAATTTCAAAAATGAGGTGTGTTATAAAAATGGGCGTCATCCACTCATTAACACGCCCACCTCCCATACATTGAAATTGACCCCAAAATTGAAAAATCTATACAGAGGCTAATATTAAAGTTACAAGACAGAAACTCGGTATTTGTGTATTCTATGTCGAAACTAAGGTATGTTAGAAAAATGGGCGTCATAGACAATCTAACACGCCCAAATCCCATACAACCCCAAAATTTAAAACTTTATATAAAAGCTTATATTTAAGCTGCAGGAAAACAATTTGATATGTATGTATTTTAGACACATAAAAATAATAAAATCTCTCAGAATCTCATACAAAAAGCCCTCCAATTTAAGATTCTTCCACCCTTAAGAATCGGCCGTGGGGGTATTTTAACTTCGGCCAAGTCGAAGATATACCTTACTAGTTTATTATTACATTATCTCCGATCTTTAAATTTAACGGGTTAAAATTAATTTTTCGATTTTCTTTTGATATTTTTATTAATTCTTCAGTCTTTTTTAATGAATATGCTAATCTTGCTTTTAGTTCTTGCGCATAGTTACCTGTATTGTAATATTTTTAATTTACTGAATTATCATTTTAATTTGGAAGGTTCGCTAACCTGCCAAAAATGAGTTCAAATGGCGTGTAATTTGTATCAACATGAGGTGTAGTATTGTAAGCAAATGTGAAGTATGTAATCCATTGATCCCATTCGTCACCTTTACAAAAATTTAATAAGTATTCATTAAATACTCTATCTTTACGTTCTATAGAACCAAGTGTTTCATGATGGTATGGAGTACTAAAAATTTGTTTTATCTTTAATAAGTTGCATATCTCTGATAGTAATTCGTTGGTAAACTCTGTACCTCTATCTGACTTTAAAATTTTAAAATGACCATATATCAGAATTAAGTTTTCGATAATAGTTTTTGCGACTGTTTTTGCGTCTTTTGTCTCCATTGGACAAGCAATTATATACTTTGTTACTTCACATTGCATTGTGAGTATGTATCTGTAATTATTTGTTAAACGCAAAGGGCCTACTGTATCTATCGATACGACTTCGAAACTAGTTCCTGGCGTGTTTGTTATTGTAAGTTTTTCTATTGTATGTTTTGTTTGTTTATTTATTTTGCATTTTTCGCAATTATTTATGAATTTCTTTATCATTTTACACATATTCTTCCATATGTATCTTTGCTTTTTCTTTCTCTACTGTTTTAAATATTATATCATTCGCATTTAGTGCTAATTCTTCTATTCCTATATATATTTGGGTTCCCTTAAAATATTTTTCTGCTATAAATTTAAGCTTTCTTATTTTGTTTACATCCGATATTGATGTACATTCCCAAGCAATTAGTTGATCAGACGTTTTGCTGGAAAGACATTTTTTGTTGTTAAAATCCGAGTTTTTTGTATGGTTATTTTTATCCATACTCCTTGTTATGGCTAGTATTTGTTTACTTGCATGTTCCAATCCGGGTGGAATCATTTCTTTTTGTGTACATCTATTTAATGTTATTCGCGATAATGCGCTTTTATTGACAGTGGTTTGTTCTGCTTTATATTTATTTAAATTATTTGATTCTTTGACAATAATGGGTAAAATTAATTCTTTTTCATTTATTATTAAAGTGGTTGTAAGTGTTTCAAAATCTATTTTTGACATGCATTTTTCTAGAATATCTCGCCCTACGATTCCATCTGTTGCGATTGGAAAATCGTCTTCAACTATATGAAAATTATGCCGAATTTGCTCTGTTTCAACTTTCAAATCTAAATAAGTTGTACCAATGCATTCAATTTCCTCACTCGTTATACCTGTTAGTGTTGAAATATTTGTTGTATTAATATTATTTATATTGTTGAATTTACAAATGGAGATATCAGCTCCTGTATCTACTTAAAATTTTAGATCTTTGTTCGTATTTCTACATTTTAAAATGATGTAATTTGATAAATTTTTTGAAATTTTGTATACTAATTTTGGCCTCTGCGGGTACAATTCTCTGCTACCCGGCCATACATTTTTTTCCTGGTATTTTAAATTATTTTCAGTGTTTGAATATCTGTTATTATTTTCAGTGTTTGAATATCTGTTATAGTTAAAATTTTGATTTTTGTTATTGTGATAATTGTTTTGATAATTGTTGACGTAGAATTACGTCTTACAGCGTGGTTTGTATGGGGTCGTTTTAACACATTTTTTCAAGGTCATTAGGCAACTTTTTGGCGAATACTTTAGGGTATACCTACAGCCTTTAATACTCTTCGTTCAAAGATAATATATATACTAAGCTATCAGATATATCCTGCGCTGAATGAATATCTAATTTTGGATTTTGTCACTATTATATTAAAGTCACAAAATAGTAAAATATAAGAAGAAAAATGCATGTTTTTATATAAGAAAATCAATCATCAGCTGCTTATGTGCCTGCTGCTTTCTTTGTTTTTCTTTCGTTGTTTATGCTTTGGTTTTGCACGAACTGATTGGTACGCTTTGGCAGCATTGTAAGCATTAGTTCGCATTGGGTTTATCTATGAACTACTGTTCAACTCAGTCAATCAACTCAATCTGTCAAATTTAACGAAATGGGTCTGTGATCCGGTTAGATTTAACTCTTATGAAAAAAACGAGTTGGATCATATTTCTTTTTATGCTTTTACCCAATAGATGGCGTAAAATTTTAATTTTTGTTTTTTATGCAAATTAATTTGGATTCCACATCCCACTAGCACTAGCGAGTGTAGTTCGCAAACTATGCATCGAATTAGGGATGTCAGTACGAAAAATACATCGATGTTTTTCTGTGATTCGATGCATCGAAATGTACATCGATATCTTTCGATGCATTGGAGGGCATACATCGATGCATCGATTTGTAGACGATTTTTTAGATTTTACTAAACAACAAAATATATTATTAGGAATATTGAACATAATTTCAAATTAATTACTATACCTGAGCTATTTATGTTTCTAATGGGCTATCGAATCAGGTCAAATACGTTTTCGATAAACCACAAAAATCATAAAATTTTAAATTTATAAGTCCTCCAAAACTCTCTCTAAATTTATGGGGTTTTTATAAATCTATATTTTAAAAATCTATTCTCAAATTGACTAACAGAGAGAGAGTTATGGTAATAAGAAAACCTGTGAATACTCGCTTTATTTTTTTGCACAATTGAAAAATAGAAATGGCGCTTCGCTGTATTAGTGATGTCAATTTTCGATATATAAAAAACATCGATGCATCGGCTATTCAAACATCGAGTGAAAATTTTTCGATGCATCGTAGCAAAACATCGATATTTTCGATGCATCGATATTATTCCGACATCCCTACATCAAACATAGATGAAAGTGTAGCTCGCAAACTAAATATCAGACAGAGATGAGAGGAAAGGACATGTGCTCAGCGTGAAATAAAGTAACCATACGATTTTTTAAAAATCGGGGTCTTCATTTTAATTTTAAATAAGTAGTTAAACTGACTGTAGCTCGCAAACTATATATCGGGCAGAGACGAAAGTGGCACCAATGGAAAGAACTCAACCTGTCAAACTTAACAAAATGATCGAAAAAATTTGAAATTTTGCTTGTTTCTTTTTGCTTGCTCATTTAATCATACTTACTTTTTCTTTATTTTGGCCTCGATAAGTAGTCCATAATTGAGCGTTATTCATTTATTTGTTAATTTTTGGAAGATCAATAAAAATACGTGCAAAATGAACAAAACAATCGGACCAAAGAGACAAAGTAGAAGAGGTTACAACTTAAACGGAATTCTACGTCTACAGTTACGATACTATCGAAACTGTTTCTTTTATTTGGAAAATTATTGTTTCTATAAAAATTCCTGTTTGTATTATTGTTGTTATTAAAATTAGTATTTCTATTGTTATAATAGCGATTATTATTATTATTGTTGTAATTATTGCTTAAAAATTTATTGCTTTGATAGCCATAATCATCATTCCTTTTATTATAATAAATTATTATAATTGTTATTATAAAAATAATTAGTATGATTATTGCAGTTATCGTTTTCATTATTGTAATTATTATTATTATATTGGTTTTGGTCATCATGGTACCTTTTATTATGTATACCAAATTGATTTCCTTTTCGAATATGAAAAATTGCTTTGCTCTCTTTATCTAGACTTTTTTCGACAGTCTTGCATCTTTCTACTGTTTCGTTAAAAGTTTTTGGCGGATTTGCCAATAAAATATTCTGATATTCCCTATTTACGCCTTTTACAAAAATATTCCGAGATATACTCTCATTAACTGTATAAATTACATCTTTTTCTAATTGTTTTGGGTTATTTAATGTTTTTATTTCGAAATAACTTAACTGATCGGAAAGTTCCGCTATTTTCTCTCTAAATTCTGATATAGTCAGTCTATTTTGTTTAAGTGCACTGAATTCACTTAAAACTTGCTGTAAATTCTTTGGATTAGGGTAAGCTTTTTCCAATGAACTTGGGCTGATAATTTAAAATTATAGACGTATTTTATATAAATAGGTCTATCTTCATCTTTAATAAGATCATGCAATAACTCTGATTGCGTTACAAAATCCTCTAATTGATCAAAATTACCCTTAAAAACTTGTAGGTTTTTACCTACCATATTAATATCAAAATTTGACATTCTTGGCAAATTTTCTTCTTCCCTTATTATGGAGAAATTTAAATTTTCAAAATTATTTTCTAAAAAAAAATTTTTTTTTTTTTATAATTTAGCTCATTTATTTTTTTTTATTTTTTCATATGCATTGATTTATTTTAAAACTCAACAATTTTCTCAATATTCAATTTTCTGATCTTTAATTTTTTAATTCTACAATTTTTTTTAGTATATTTTTATGTGTCACCACTGTATTTTCTGTTTTTATATATTGTTTCTTAAATTTAAATTTTTCCAACAATAAAATGTAAATTTACCATAGTAATATTGTACTTTATCGTGTTATACATATTTTAATACATATGAAACACCCTCTGATTCTAGTACTAATCTATTACAAATATATATGCGAAAGTTGCATAAAGCAACAAGTGTTTGACTGACGTTTCAGTCAATGAATGAAAACAATGCCGGTCGCGTGGGCGTAAAAATATTTTTCGCAAGTTTTTTTTTGTAGTGTTTAAATTAAATAAAGCAAGTGCTAGAAGTGAAAACAAAACGTCTATTGCTATTAATAAAAATAGTTTAATTTCTTATGCTCTTTTATAATTTAAGTTTTGGTTTTTATAAATATTTTTAAAAATAATAATGAACATAACAAAAAGTTCATGTCCAATGCGAGTTTTTGTGTGTGCGTGTGTGTGTTTATTATTGCTGCTGTTCCAACAGCATCTCGAGCTCCAGCTCATATTCGATTTCTTCCCAGACTCTGGAAGGAAGTTGAAAATCGTGCGGCTTCTCCTTGCATTTATTTTTGCTTTCATTGTTGCCAATTTATGTTGTAGTTTATAAATTATGTCACTATGCCTGGACGTTTGAGTTGATGTTACGTCTCGGTTGTGCCGCTGGTACCGCCACAGTGTCAGTTTTCTCGGACCCGGGTATGTCGGTATGTGTCGACGCTCTCTGTTGCCGCCGCCTGGTTGGACGCAATCTGCAATTGCGTATAAAATTCGGTCCGTATTGAGCAGGATCGCCATTTTTAAATCGTCGGGTTTTAAATGATTGTTTTTGATCTTCTTTGGTGCGCGAAATTTTTGTATCGCTTATTTAAATTGTTTTCGAGTTTAAAACGCGGAGTGTTTTTTTAGTGTGAAGTTGAATAATTTGATTCATAGTAAACTCAATGTAATTTTAGAATACATAAATGAAAATAATCTTAATAATTCCATTAGTTATTTTTATTTGGAACTCTTTGCTATGTTTTCTCAATCCGTACCATGTAGCATCAAATTTGCGAATAATTCGACGTACCCCTGGTACACAAAAGAATTAAAAACACTTCGCAACAACAGAAACAGAGCATGGAAGAAATATGTCTGTAGTTTAGACTCAAATTACCTAGAAACTTACAAATGTTTGTTTCTGGAATTTGAAAATCGTTCAGCTACGCTATATAATGAATACTTAGACAATATTAAGCTGAGGATATTGTCTGATCCAAGGAAATTTTGGGGATTCATAAATACAAAAAAGAAATCCGATGGATTCCCTTCATCATTTTAAACTCTTGACGGATTTACTGATGATCCCGTCATAATCTGTGGCCTATTTGCTACTCTTTTTAAAGAATCATTCTGTTACGATTCTTTTAACCCTGATGTTGGGTATTTTGATTATATGAGTTCTTCGCCCAAGGTTTCTATGGAATCTATATCCTTTACCGCTGAGGATATTTTTAATTATATTGGATCGATAGATGAAGATTTTAGCGCTGGACCTGATGGAATTCCTGCCGTTGTGTTAAAACAATGTGGTTCTTTTTTGTGTCAACCACTGTCTTTGTTGTTTAATAAATCTATAAATGAAAGCCTTTTTCCTCAATTTTGGAAAAAATCATTTATAAGCCCCATTTATAAAAAGGGTTGCAGGAATGATGTTACTAATTACAGGCCCATTGCTAAACTATCATCGATTCCAAAACTTTTTGAGAGAGTGGTGTATGATCGGGTTAAGAGGTACTGTGGAGAAGTCATAACAACTCGTCAGCATGGTTTTGTTAATGGCAGATCCACTGTGTCCAACCTTCTCGATTTAACATCTTTCTGCCTTAATACAATTGAATCAGGTAACCAGGTCGACTGCATTTACACTGACTTTAGTAAAGCGTTTGATAAATTACCACATAATTTAATTTTATTTAAACTCAAGTTATTGGGATTTCCACAATATTTTGTTAGCTGGATTAAATCGTATTTGACAGAACGATCTTATCAAATACGATTCCGAGGGGTTCTGTCTCCTGAATTTGTTGCGGAATCAGGTGATCCTCAAGGCAGTCACTTAGGTCCACTTCTGTTTATTTTAGCCATTAATGATGTTACCCACATTATTAAGCACTCTCACCTGTTAATTTATGCAGATGATATGAAAATATACAGAACAATAAATGCTTAAGACGACTCCAACCTACTCCAAGCTGACCTGAAATCTTTTGAAGTTTGGTGCTTTAAAAATAATATGTTTCTAAACCCTGTTAAATGCCAAACTATGACCTTTTCGCGCAAAAGGAATAATTTAATTTTTGACTACAATATTAAAGATACTGCTTTAAGTCGTGTTGACGCCGTCAAAGACCTTGGTATATGCATGGATTCTAAGCTGTCGTTCAACAATCATATTGATTACATTTGTAAAAAAGCATCTTCAATGCTTGGATTTATAAAACGCTGGGCAAAAGAATTCAATAGCATGATTACAACTACTACGTTGTATTATGCAATAGTGCGCCCTCACTTGGAGTACGCAAGTCAAGTTTGGTCCCCTAGTTATAGTGTGCATGTTGAACGTATAGAGAGAATCCAAAAACGTTTTGTTCGGTTTGCTCTTAGGGGCTTAGGTGGGATTGATTTTTTGAACCTTCCTCCTTTCGAGGATCGTTTAAAACTTTTAAAAATGCAATCTTTAAGTGAACGAAGGAAGTCTGCGGATATCGTCTATTTACACCAACTCATAACCGGGGTGTTCGATTGTCCGGAATTACTTTCTCTTATAAACTTTAACTCTAACCGTAGAAGTAGTAGAAATGCCAACAACTTAATTTATCTACCATTTAGTAGAACAAATTACATGGCTACTGCTCCTTTGAACCGCATGAGTGCCTTTGTTAACAACTGTACATTTTTTGATGTTAGTTTGTCAAAAGGTCAACTCAAAAGTAGATTGAAAGCTATTGTGTAATTAGATCTGTATTTGTGTATGCATGGTTAGTTGTTATGTTCTGTGTTGTCCCTGAGCCCAATCCATTTTATGGTGGGTAAATTTTTCCCACATTAACCTGTTTTGAGCCGCTGGAATTCATGACATTGAAATATTTCAATGAGATTTGGATTGTGGCTTCAAATAGATTAATGCTGAGAATGTGCGAAAAAGCTGTAGTAGCTGAACTCTATTGTTATTGCAAAATTATAAGGCCCTGCCTAATTGTTTGCCGGCGCTTAAAAAAGCCACTGGCTCTATTTATTTATATGATTAGCCTGAGCAGTTCAATGCTCAAAAGGCTTTGGATTAAAAGTTAGCAGATGAATGCTTGATACTGATTGTTTATTTTTGAGGATTGCACCTCCTTAAAAAGTAAAATAACAGTATTTTGCTAATAGTCAAATTGAGTCAAAATGATAAATATATATAATAAATTAAAATAAATAAATAGAGCCTTAAATTTTATATAAACAAAAAGTGTTATACTACTTTGAGTTTAATCATAACATAGTGATGTGCTTAAAAGTAGTGTGATAGTGCAGGCGGTTATAGGGTATTCTACAATGTTTTTTAGAGATACATTTCAAAGCAATTCATTATCTTTATTTAAAACTATAAGAATAGAAATAGAAACTTACAGAATATTTCATATTTTTGCTAAACCCAAGAGTAACTTAATCAAAAAAAAAAAAAATCTACAAAGCATATATTCAAAATGTACAAAGTAAAAAATGAAAATATATTTTTTTTTTTCTAAAAGCGCAAGTAAAAGTTCGGACTTTAATGTTCTAATGTTGGTTGTTGTTTTTGTTGTAGTTTTCGTAAACATTTTTTTTTGGTTTAAGAGAAAAAGCTTTTTATAAATATATAATAAAAGAGAAATTAAGAGAAAAACACTTACATTGTTTGAATCTGCTGCTCCCGCGATAAAAGATCTTTCATGTTGGACTTAGCTAGAATTTTAGGTTTGTGTGTGTGTGTGAGTTTAATTTTTAGTTTTGTTTTAAAGAGAGAGAGAGCTTTTTCATGTAGTGAGACTAATAGCCCTATTCTGGCAACTTAACTAAGCTCACCACATTAACAAAATAGTTAATATTAACACCTTGTTAAGGTTTCGTATTCTGGCAAAAAATTTAAAGCTCTTTTCTAAACTATTTTGTTAATGACCAAAAGCATCTTAACAACGACTTTTATTTCAATGTTAAGCAAATAAATTTATGTGCATACGATATAATATTTATATAATATTGAATAGTAGTCAAGTAATGTAACAATATTGAAGAATGGAATAAGTTTTACTTCTTTTAAGCGATCACACTGAGCAATATGAACGAAAAAAAACTTCAAACGCCTTTTCAATTAACGCCGTTATTACAAAGAAGTAAAGTAGATTTTAAATCTTAGCATTTAAAAGTATCACTTTAAACATAAGATATGAAGCGATCTTTAAATTTCTTACTTCATAACATTCATTATTCTTTTTGCAGAAATAATAAACTCTGAAATAAGTAAGAAACAACAGCTGACGCTTGGTATGTATGCCATTTGCATTTTCACCATGCGTGGTGAACTTTAAAAGCTTTTTAAAGCTTTGAAGTTGTTAATGATTTGTTAGAATACGAATATTTACATTACATAACAAGAACATTAACAAGATATTCTTAACAACGCCGTGTTAAGTTAACAAGCAGAATAGGGCGGTAAAGCTTAATTTTCACATACGCGCTCATATTCTATGTTTTTATACCCCCACGCGTACTGCGTAAGGGGTATATTAATTTTGTCACGACGTGTGTAACACCCAAAAGGAGGCGTGGTAGGTATGGAAAAGTATATATATTCTTGCTCAGCATCTCCACCTGAGTTGATTTAGCCATGTCCGTCTGTCTGTCCGTCTGTCCGTCTGTCTGTCTGTGGACACGATTACAGCCGTAATTTTGAAACTATCGTAATGAAATTCGATATTTAAGCTTTTTTTTAAAAAACTAAGGTCAAGTTCGAGAATGGGCTAAATCGGATGAAAACCACGCCTACCTCCCATACAACCCCAAAATTGAAAACTCTACAAAGAAGCTAATATTAAAGCTACAATACTGAAATTTGGTATATGTGTATTCTATATCAAAACTGAGAAGTCTTAGAAAAATGGGCGTTATCCACCCACTAACACGCCCACCTCCCATACAACCCCAAAATTTAAAAATCTATAAAGAGGCTAATATTAAAGTTACAAAACTGAAACTCGGTATTTGTGTATTTAATACCAAAACTGAGGTGTGTTTTAAAAATGGGCGTCATCCACCCATTAACACACCCACCTCCCATACAACCCCAAAATTGAAAAATCTATAAAGAGGCTAATATTAAAGTTACAATATGGAAACTCAGTATTTGTGTATTAAATTTCAAAACTGAGGTGTGTTATAAAAATTGGCGTCATCCACTCATTAACACGCCCACCTCCCATACATTGAAATTGACCCCAAAATTGAAAAATCTATACAGAGGCTAATATTAAAGTAACAAGACAGAAACTCGGTATTTGTGTATTCTATGTCGAAACTAAGGTATGTTAGAAAAATGGGCGTCATAGACAATCTAACACGCCCAAATCCCATACAACCCCAAAATTTAAAACTTTATAAAAAAGCTTATATTTAAGCTGCAGGAAAACAATTTGATATGTATGTATTTTAGACACATAAAAATAATAAAATCTCTCAGAATCTCATACAAAAAGCCCTCCAATTTAAGATTCTTCCACCCTTAAGAATCGGCCGTGGGGGTATTTTAACTTCGGCCAAGTCGAAGATATACCTTACTAGTCTTCTTTTCATCTTACTTTTTTTTTTTTTACAGAGCTTTAATTAGAGCATGTAACTAACTTTTATACCAGCGTCTTAGACTCGAATTAAGTGTGATGAATTTAAAGTTTATGCGACACTTTTTTTCATGTGTTTTTTTCTTCGCACTATGTTAGAAAAACAACAACAAAGCCATTATTATAGTTTTAAGCTGGATTTAAGTATAAAGTAGATTAGTTTTAGAATTATTTTAGATTCAAGTTCTTAATATATATATTTTAGCGTAGTTTAGATTCATTTTCAATAGTATTTTAATGTTATTTTAGATATTAAGAGTTTTTAGTTGTGTATTGATTTTAAGCTTTTGAGTTTGTATTCTAAGCCTTAAGCTTAAGTAAGAGTTTGTTTTAGTTAGGTTAAATATATAGTGATAGTTAAGAGTCTTTCTGTTTTTTCACTAGCATTTAGCGTTAAAGTTTTAAACTAACCGCCCTTTTCTGCTTGTTAACTTAACACGGCGTTGTTAAGAATCTGTTGTTAATGTCTTGTTATGTAATGTAAATATTCATATTCTATCAAACCATTAACAACTTGAAAGCTTTAAAAAGCTTTTAAAGTTCACCACGCATGGTGAAAATGCTAATGGCATACATATCAAGCGTCAGCTGTTGTTTCTTACTTATTTCAGAGTTAATTATTTCAGCAAGAAGATTAAAAAATGTTAAGAAGTAAGAAATTTAAAGATTGCTTCATATTTTATGTTTAAAGTGATACTTTTAAATGCTAAGATTAAAAAACTCCTTAAATTCTTTGTAATAAAGGCGTTAATTGAAAGGCGTTTGACTTTTTTTTATTTCATATTGCTCAGTGTGATCGCTTAAAAGAAGTAAAACTTATTATTTTCTTCAATATTGTTATATTACTTTATTATTATTCAATATTATATTGATATTTTAACATATGTACATAAATTTATTTGATTTACATTGAAATAAAAGTCGTTGTTAAGATGCTTTCTATCATTAACAAAATAGTTAAGAAAAGAGCTTTAAATTTTTCGCCAGAATATGAAACCTATATTCTAATAGTTAATATTAACTATTTTGTTAATGTGGCGAGCTTAGTTAAGTTACCAGAATAGGGCTGTAAGGCTTAGTGGTGCACATAGTGGTGAGTTTTGTATGCGCGTTAACTGCACTATAAATATGTAGTTTAGGTGTACATAATTTTTTCTTTTTCATTTTTTAACTTGAACTTCTCTTTTTTATAACTAAAGTCTAGTAAGATTGTTTTTTTCATTTCTAGCTGATTTTAACTAATTTTACCGTCTCATTTGTTTGCGTTCTTAGCAAAATTAACACATTTTCTTTAATATCAAACCCGCACTTTTTACTTTTTTCTCGTACCTGAGATAATGGTGATTATGATGCTTATGATGATCGTTGAGAACTAAATTCGTGCACAAAGCCTGTTGTCCCTTGTTGCATGTTCTCTTGTTGAAAATTTGTTTTCTTCTAAATTAAAGCTTTTGGTGTCTTCTCTTCGGCTTTTCTGATTCTGCTCTAACTTATACCAAATTTTGCCTAATATAAATTAAAATTCAACAAAATTTTTAATGGTGCCAATTGTAGAGAGATTTTTTAATAGGATTTTTTTAATAAGTTGAAAATATTACCCTTTACAGAGATGGCACCTGATAATGAAATTTTGCTTGTTATAAGCAAAGAAGATTTTATAGATTTTTTTACAGCAATAATTACGTCTTTTAAGCTTTTTAAAAAAAAAATGAAATTTAACATTAGGAAGTAAGAAAGAAAAAAACTTAATATGAGCACTTACTTTTACTTTTTGTTCATTAATTTATGTTTAAGGAGATGAATCCAAAACTAATCAATTACAATCCAATGCAAAAATTTATTTAGTCGATTTAAACTAACAAATCAAAATAAAATTAACAAAAATTATGGAAATTACTTACATATCGTACTTAAAGTACAGTCGGGAACTTGGATGTAAATTATTAACTTTTTTATAGACTCAAGTTTAAGTGATCTTCATTGGACGACTCACGATGGGAAAAAATGAAGCAAAACGCGCACATGGCTTTTTATTTGCTGTCGTTTCTACATTTAATGACTTACAAGACTGTAATTTGCACATGTAAAGAAGAATTTACTAAGGAGCAGCTAGTATATTTTTTTTTTTTGTTGCACCCTACACTTATACCCTACAGTTTAAAAAAATATTTAAAATGTCCGTTAAAAATGGAAGGAAAATTATGAAAAGTTCATGTCTGCTCATTGCGGTTTATAGTCATGTACGTCTTTTTCGAAAATAGGTACACTTAAAAAAAATTTTTTAATATTTATCTCCATAATGCAACTTCACGAACAACCAGCATATATATGAGCAGATTTGTATGCGAGGTTACTGAACTTTATTTCAAAGCAGAATCAGTCTGCTAGCAGCAGAAAAAGTTTTGTACACTAAAAAAATATTTTCTTTTAGACATTTTTTTTTTTTCTTGTGTTTTATGTAGTTTTTATTTTTCAATTAGAACATTGTTAAGTAGTTGTTAATTATTTTGTATATACATTTTTATATTAAGATGTTTTCAGCATGTCTTTGACCTCTGCAGGCAATTCTTTTTCTTTTTTTTTAGTGTATTTGGTGATCGCAAGTAAGTAATGAATGGATCCGAAGTGATCATAAATATGTCAGTCATATTTGCTGTCCTTTTTGTTCTTCTTGAATAACTGCTCCGGAATTGTTCTCCCTTCTGTGACGTTTTTCGTTAGGAATTTATGTTGTTGACACAAAAGTGGAAAATCGTGATGTAGGGAAGCAAAATGGCAAATTTCCCCATACAAATTTTTGTAACTTTGGTATCATATGGTATATCTGTATGAAATTTACGTGTAACGAAGATGTGCCACTCAATAGCTTAAATTCCAAATTTCGTGCTCTCAAACTCGAGTTACTCGAGTATTTTATTCCGTCTAAACAGGCTAAACAGTCCACTGTGCAGCGCAAGCATTTTAAAGTTTTAAGTGTTGATGCTTATCTATTTAAATCATGAAATTAAAAATTCTGATAGCTTAATTGGTTATTAAAATATTATTTGATATTACTTATTAAAACCAATTAAAAAAACAAATTAAAAAAAATTAAAAAAAAATAAAAAGCATTTTAAGGCTTTTATTATATACAGAATAACAAACAAGATTGCAACAAGTAGCAAACAGATTTTGTATCATTTGTTTATAAAGCTTTATATTTTCATGTGCATTGTTTTGATCATTACCCGCGTAACCTGTGGAAGTTGCATATGAAAGAAAATTGATTATTTTTTTATATTTTCTTAAAATTTATGGTATTTCAAGGAAGTACATCTCCTTATTTTGTCACAAGACCAAAATTTTAGGTTGGTCTTGAAATACAAATTCAAAGTATATTTTTTTGTGATTCATTGTTGAAAAATTCATTTATTTTCACTTTAGTTTGAAGTTTTTATGAGCATTTTAGTGAGGTGTTACGTTAAGTGAAATTTTTGATTAAATATTTTCGAAGTTAGGCATGACTTTGGAGGTCCATAAAAAAAAAAGTGGTAAGGCGTATAAACTTGAAAAAAATGGATTTCTATCATTTAATATACCCCAAATCATGAAATCATTTCAAAAAACCAATAAAAAAAAGTTGATATGTCATCGCTATGCGCGCGTTTTGCCTGATTTTTTCCCAACGTACGACGCTGATAAAGAAATCTTTCGATCAAGCCACGATTCTTTTGCTAACAGCATTTCAGAAAGAAATAATCTGCAATAGAGTTAGATTTCCAATAAAAATTGTGAGAATTGGTTGACAAAGGAAAATGCGCAATCTTCATTTAAGTGAAGTGAATTTCTGTTTTGGCACCTAGATGGTACTAGTTTTCATTCGGTTGGATTTAAAAAAGATATGTAAATAAAAAAAAGAAAATAGCTTATTTTGCTACAAGCGCCAGTACTTGAACTCTCATATGTAAAACGAGAATAAGAATAACGAATTAATCTCCTTAACGAAAGAGATATTCGTTCATTTTATGAAGTAATGCTCGGATAATTTTGTATTTTTCCGGCGATTTCGGGCGATTTTAAAGAAGCTTCTTTAAAAAATCATTCTTTTGGCATAAAGTGTAAGTTGTACAATTGCGCACGAATATTCGAGTGTAACTTCGCGGTAACATGAAAGCTGGTACCTTTGCTTCAACAGTTCTGGCAGTTGGATAATGGCTTAAAGTTTACTTCATGCTTGAGCATTGCACTGAAAACAAAAGATGACTTAATTTCGAATTCTTATGCAATGGAATTCGGTTACGTGTTACCAAATTTTGAATACATTAGAAAAATAAGTCTCTTCGAATAATAACACAACAAATCATATGATAGATGTATATCATAAGACTCAAACAGGAGGACAATTAGGTTTACGAAAAACTATTTTGAAATTAAAGCAACGCTACATCTGCAAGAATATGCGAAAAATGGTGAAAGAATATATAAATAACTGCGAAAAGTGACAGGAATAAAATAAACAGACATATCAAAGACAGTTTAACAATAACGAATACACCAACAACAAGTCTCGAAACAGTATCTATAGACGCAGTAGGTGCATTAAAAATGTCTAAATGGCAGATGACCAAGAATGGGATAGATGGGTCCCTTACTACACATTTGCGTATAATACCACGCCTCATGTAGAAACATAATATTCGCCGCACGAACTAATATTTGGTAAACTACCATCACTTCCAAGTGATATTATAAATGAACATGACAAAATCTATAATTTAGAAGATTACGCTAATGTATTAAGACTAAGGATGAAAGCATCTATCAATAGAGCTAGATACGAGCTATACGATTAAAACAGTTAAACATAAAAGAAAGATAGAGTATGACAGAAATAAGAATGAAGCTTCATTTGAAATAGATGATTTAGTTTTTATAGGTTAAGAAAATAAAAAAAAATAACAGAGTCCCTATCACGAACCATATAAGATTACACTGGTTTACAAATAACGAAAAGTTGTTTGTACTTTAAATGCCACTATCTTTTTCTCATGTAAAATCGGTCGCTAATTCGGAAAAAATTTTTTTTTTTTTTCTGTCACTCCGTTGAAAACCCTACAGTGGGCAATATCACTGTAGGGTTTTCAACGAAAAAAAAAAGTTGGTTCCGCTAAATTGCATATATCTCCAGAACCAGCAACAGTAACCAAAAAAATGATATATCAAATAAAAGCTTATAAAATTTCTTACAAACAAAATTAAATTAAATTTACAAATTTGTTGTTAAAATTATTTACAATGTAAATAACAATATAAATGATTTAAGGGAACAATAAAAATTATTAATAAGAATTATATACAATTTAAATAATGTCAAAATAATGTAAATTATCAAAAGAACAATAAAAATGAAGAATATATGATTTTATTACAACAACCTTTAGTTCTCATTTTTTTTTTTATGGCAATAAAATAAGTCCAAATGCATAAATTGATAATCACACAATTTGGGTGATTTCGTTCCATTAAACACAACTTTTTCATTTCTCAATAGATTTTCTTCAACAATGTCTTATTTTTTTCGGAAAAATACAGGCTTTTAGTAAAAATTATAAAAAGTAATTAAATATTTTGATTTCTGAACGAAAATTGCAACTATTTTGTCTTTTTTGGAAATTTTTCTGAAAAATAAAAAAAATCCCCGAAATTTGAATTTATTCCGTCAAAACTCTACCAAAAAAATGATGTTTGCATTGTTTGTAAGAAATTTTATAAGCTTTTATTTGATATATCATTTATTTGATTACTGTTGTTGGTTCTGGAGATATATGCAATTAAGTGGAACCAACTTTTTTTTTCGTTGAAAAGCCTACAGTGGGCAATATTTCGAAAACGGAGTGACAGAAAAAAAAAAAAAATTTTTTTTCGGAATAAGCGACCGATTTTACATGCGAAAAGGATAGTGGCATTCAAAGTACATATTGGCTGTAAGCCAGTGTTATTGATAGATAAGGTGTAAATTGACTAATAGAACTAAACGGCAGTGGCGTAGCTAGGGTTGGTCGCACCCGGGGCGGAAACTAAATTGTACACCCCTTTAGAAGATTTTTTTTTATAAAATAAGTCGATGAATCTTATTACATATTTTCGAATCAACCTCTACAAAAATGACATATTTTAGAAGAGATGCAATAAATAAACAAAACTATGCTGTCCATGAATATTTGAAAAAAGAAGTAAGAATCTAAAATTTTCAGAAACTTAAAGAATTTTCTCTGAATTGTTCCAATATTATTGTCTACCGGGCTTATAAGTTGTGAAAGAAAAATTTAAAAAAAAACAAAAAAAAAAAACAAATTGGTCATTTCAGCCCCTGAAAGGACTTTGATCGAGCTTGTTATGATCAATTGTGTTGTGTGTGTTATTAAATGTTTGCACACAATTGATCGAGAACTGGACCTACATGTTTTATGCCGACTCCGAACGGCTAAAGTTCATGTTCTCAAGAAGCTTTACATGGCATTATTTACTCTCTGAGGTTTGCCATTGTCTGCGAGGTGGTGACCGATCAGAAAAATTTTTTATTGAAAAAAACTTTTTTCCGCGGCTGGGGATCGAACCCGGGCTCCAAGCATGCTAAGCCACACACTAAACCTGCATGCTACGGTCACCACGGTCAGAGAAAAATTTACTATCAGTAAAGCACACAATATCAGTCTTAATATAAAAACTTAAGTTAGTTTAATATAGAAAGCATTGAAAAATTTATGAAAAATTGTGCATAATTGAAAAAAAAATAGGACCTGGAAGCAAAACGTTGACAAATGTTCCCTAATGACCCTGAATAACTATTAATATAAATATTTTTTCGAAATCAACCCCCATTTTCTACATAAAATTTAAATGAAAAGTTAAAATAAAATATTAAAATTCATTTATAAACATTTTTCATAATTTTGATCAATTTCTTTATAGTACACTGAGGAAAAAATGTGTTAAAATTAAATGAAATAGTGTTCATATCTAACGAAATTGTTTTTGAAATAGAGCTTGAAACAAATTCATTAAAACTAAACAGAGCTGTTTTTTAAGTTAAATTCAAAACAAAAGTTTTTGTTTTTAAAACAATGTTTTTGCTATGAAAACCAAATTTAAAACAAAAATTTTAAAATTTAAAACACATGGTTTTTTTGCGATGCCATTTTTTTAACTTTTCCGAGTTTTAGCACCAGATTCACAACCAGCTACCCTCGGGACCTTCCGAATATCAAATGTTAACTCCATTCGATGAAGGTTGCATTGGAAATATTTTAATATTTAATTTATTAGTTTTTATTATATCATATGTTCGATATTTGTCAAACCAATTCAAAAAATTCAAAAATTGTCATTGAATTCAAATTTTTGTTTGTTTTTTCAAAGAAATAATAAGAGAAAAAAAAAAAGAAAGGAGTTTATAGGTAGCTGAAAATTAAACACACTTGTTTTAAATATTGTCATGTAGAAACGCAAAGGCGTTAAATTTCTTTTTTAATATTCTTTGTTTAGTTTTAAAGTATGTTTTTTTCTCAGTGTATCTATATTAATCTCCGCTTCGACTTTTATAGACAAGATTGAGGTCTGTAACATTTGACTGCTTTATAAATATCACCATAAATACCACCATAAATATCTCAGTATCACAATATTACAGTGATACGAAATTGTTATCAGGAATTGTTTTCATTCTCATGATCTACATAATTCCCAAAGCAAACTTGCACAGGTTGGACAAGGTCAAGAGTCATGAATGGCTCAAAAAGAGCTGGCAATTCCAAGAACAAAATTTAATTTTAATAATTAGAATAATTTTTAAGGAACTGTGCATCTTATCTTCTCTTAAAAACTGTATTTTTGATAGTTTTTGTTGATTGATTTGAACACAATAATAATTATTTTAGTAAAATAAAGGATTCAGAAAACCATCTTAAAGTTTTTAATAGACATCTTCAAAGTAAAATAAAAAAAAGTCAGACCGCCATAAATTTTCATAGAACGGCATTTTTTTTAATTGAAATCAAAAATGTAATGAATTTAAATCAATTTAATTTTTTAAGCAAGTTAAAAGTTTATTAATGATTTTTAAACTGGAATATAAAAAAATGTTTTTACATTTTTACTTTTGTACTCCATCTTAATATCATCATTTTAATATAATTCGTTTGGAAATTGCACCCCTAACCAATGAAAAATTACATATGAAATTGAATTGGGTCTTAGTGTGAGCGTTAATATTGAACAAAATTTAATATTAAGTTAAAGCTTGTTTCAATAAAAACGAAGTCCTGGTTATGGTTAAAACTATTTTCATTCACTTTTGCACCCTCTTGATATTCAAATATAAAACCGAAGTTATTGAGGTGTTTTCTTTTTATTTAAAAAAATCAAAAATTATGTGGTAAAAAGTTCTTTTGCCAAATTTCGCACCCCATTTTGGCGTGCACCCGGGGCGGACCGCCCCCCCCTTGCTACGCTACTGCTAAACGGTAAACATAAATTATTGCAAAACAACATTTTAAAGAAATACATAAAAAGCACCTTATTAATTAAAATAAATCTACTGTTCACTAGTAGAAATTAACAGCCAATAAAAATTGTTGCAAAACAACTCACACCTACATGCATACTAGATATACTTCCATATGTGCCCATCCTAAAATGAACCTTGATGTATTTTATGATGATTCCCAAAATATTTTGGCTATACCGAAATCCGTCAGTGAGCTAAACCATTTTGCAAAAACCTCGACAAATCATGTTTTCCGTATATATATCAACTACTATAATAGATGTAAACAAATAAACTGTCTCAAATTATAGGCCTGAAAAAGTTCGTTCAATCTGCATCAAAAATTTGAAAATATTTGTAACTAGCAGGCCACAGTGGTCCGACGCTTCACCACGGACATTTTCTCTTTATCAATAAAACCCTTGTTAAAGTCTTAAAAAAATTGCAATTTGTATTTGGAAGCAAATTATAATAAATAGTAAAATGATTATAAAGTCAAGATGTTTTCATTTCAGTTAATGAATACTGCAGTATAAAAAACGTTTTTTGATTTATTGGCATTATCATTATCTACGTTTTTCAAAGTTTTTTATAAAATATTTATTATACTGCACGCGTAAAGCATAGCGGGAACATTTATTTTGTCACGACATTTGTTTCACGACCATGAGTCTATTACCTATCGTAATTGAGCAAGTGTTACACGTGTTTTTAAAAAAATCAAGTGAAAATACGAACCTCAATTACACGTGTTTTTCTGTTTTTTTAAAACATTTTTGGTGCAATATATTGGTATAGTGCTACCCCTCTTTCTACAAGTCTCGATAATATCAGCCCCCTTAGAAAGCCGTAAAACGTAGTTATTTTTGGCCTATCTCGCGCCGTTTTCGAGATATCCCGCTTTTTCTGTTTTTTCATACATTTTATTTATTTATCTCGTTCTCAGAAAAAAAAAAACTATTAAAAGTTCGGCTCTGCTTAAAGTATGTGAATACTATTCACGTGAATATGAAAAGCACGCGTAGTCCGTGAATATTACACACGTGTATTTGAGGTTCGTGTTTCAAAACACAAAGTACACGAAGTTCGTGAACATGTCTCTTTCGTGAACATGTCTCAACCTGAATATCAAAACCTTCAAAATTTACACAAAAAATTATGTGTTGAATTGAAAGTTCATACATTATTCTTGTTTTCTTTATATATAAAACGTACTCTGAGTTTGAAATATGAAAAATTGGAGAAAAATACACCTTTTCCCCATACAAAGTGACGTCATCAAATTAATATAACCTAAATAAATTCGAATAAACTTCAACCGGAGTATTTTGACTTCGGGCAAGTTTAATTTTACATTTGTCTTTTATTCATCAATAAAGTGGGTATTTCAGAATGTTATTCATGATTTTAGGAAAACACGTTGTAAATTTGTTAAAAATTTTACACATGTATGTATATAAAAACCGCAATAATTAGTACCTAGCTGTTTAATTGTTATTTATTGATGTAGTCTATATAAAAAAAATGTTTACTGAAATACAATAAATGAGTGAAAATACTAAGTTACTCACCGGTATCTGGCCGAATAGTAAATTTTTGTCAGATATCCGTTTCATTTCTAATAATAATAACAATTGATAATTAGACAACTACAATAAAAACATGTGTAAAGAAGTTGCATGCCTCCAAACAAATGTGCACACATTGGTTTGCAGTTCATCATTCCGTAGCAACAACAGCACACATTTATGGGGGATTCACCGACTACTTTCAGCAAGCTTTTTTTAACTTGTATCACGTCAAAGAGCGCCAAGTCCTTTTGGTTACTCTTCAAATGAGTGTGGAGAGCGAGAGCGAGATCAAAAAACTTTATATAAAAGAATCAATAACAAAATTTCTGCCCTTGATTGTTTTTTTTTTTCTTTACGTTGCTCGACGCTAACAGAGTTCATTGCTCTATGCTTTATAAAAAAGTTTTATTAAAGTAAGAGTGTAAGAGAATGTTTTACAGTTCCTAGCTGAGCACAAAGAGAAGGGTTGATAGCAACATGAAGTCGAAACTCTCGTAACACAGGCGCGTGAAAACCAAAGACCAAGCAATGCGAAGCATGATTGGTAAATTTCTAAAAAACTTAACACTTTAATTGAGTATATTTATTGTTAAATTTTCTTAACGAAAGTCCGCCTATGTAATTCTGTTGCACAAATATGATATTCTTAATTTTTTTTCATAAAAATTGGTCCAGTAGTTTTGGAGTCTACTTTACACTTTATATTTCCACTTCAATTTTATATAATAGTTTTGAAGTATAGATTGGATTAAGGATAATGATGTTTTCATGCAATTTTTTTAGGATTGTTTTCACAAAAATTCAAATAATTTTATTTTTTCTTATGCGATCGTCGTTATCAAAATATAGTTGGAAGGGAATGGACGGCTGTCATATATTTTTAGACAGATTTTCTTTAACCGAATAAGAAAAAAGCACTAATTTTGTTGAGGCCGCAACCCTAAACGCAATTAGTAACAGATTGATGCTCACAAGAAAAAGGAAGAGATCAACTAAATACTTAACGACTCGTTCGAGTATCGATTCTCGAAAGCCGAACGAGCGCCTCGGGGGTGTTTCGGCTCCTTTAATGACGGCCTCCTTCTTGAAGTTTTTGTAGAATCATCAAAACGCAGTTTTTGTGAAGCTCCTTACCTTTCCTTGGAATCATCTGCCAATATCTGTGCCATCCAGCGAATTATTTATTCTATACTCTGATCCACCTATTGGAAGAACAAAAAAAAAGTAAGTGATAAATAAAGCTAATTGTTAGTAATACCAAATATACTTACCGGTGTTATTTGTTCTTGTTTTCTGCATTTGCGAGTAAATTCTTATTCATCTATTGAGTAAGATATACCCGCAAATTTAGGTGTGACTTCACACAACTACATTGCAGCACCTATTGTAGCGAATTACCAACCACAACAGCAAATCAGAAGGAACAGCACGCCACTGTATATGGTCACATGCAATTTAATATTTTTAAGACAATATAAAATCTACTTAACTTTTTTATCTGGTGTTGCTTTTGTTGTGTATTTTTCTGCTGGCTGATTCCTTGACGGATCGTTTGGACCATAAACAAGTTGGTCAGCGTGCAAAACTAGACGCATTCATTTTCTTTGTTTTTCCTTCGAAATTATTGGTTTATGTTATTTTTTCAAATATAATGTTTTAGTTTACATTAAGAGAAATGAATAAAGAATTAAAATTTAAAATTTCAACCAAATCCAAGCAATGTTTATTGTTTTACAGCAAAATATTTTGAAGTTTTACAAACATCCGACCGCTTTTGCTCGCCACTGTAAGTATGAAGAGAATTTTAATATTTTATATAAAATAAAGTGTGTACAAATGCTGCGAAAATTTGTTTGTGCGAAAATTATATAAAAAAAAAGAACTAGAAACTTGAAGAACTAAAAAATATAAAATATTAATAAAACAAAACAAAACAAAAGCGCACAACTTTTAACAAAAGCGCACTCACACACACTTACAAACAAACAAAAACAACCCAACCACCCAAAAAAATTAAATTTGCATTAACAAAAGCGCACTCACACACACTTACAAACAAACAAAAACAACCCAACCACCCAAAAAAATTAAATTTGCAAGAATTTTAGTTAACCAAATAAAAAAAGTGTCCGTTCGCACAGTCTGCACTTTTTGCAGAGGTTTTTTTCGCTTTGGCATCAGTTTTTTCTACTTTTTAGAAAACTGGTGCAATACAGTGGCGTAGCGAGCATAACTGGCGCCCGGGGAAAACAATTTTTTTGCGCCCCCAATGAAATAATGAAAAAATATATGATATATTATATATTATATATAATATTTTAATATATAGTACAAATAATTATAATACACTTATAAAATTATATTAATACAAATAACACTATGCGTCTAAATCAGAAAAAGGTTCTGTACACGACAGTTAATTATATTTTGTTATAGATTTAGGGTCTCTTTACACGAAAATCGCAAAAAAGTTTTTATAGTTAAGCCTAGTAGGATAAACTGGGGTACCCTTGACTTTGGGGCACATTTGACTGTGACGTTTTCGGTATGAACGAACCATTATTTTTCAATAATTTGTTTTATAAATTTTGCATCATTGTGTTTCAGTAATAGTCACGAAGTTCGACGATTCTTGCATTACATGAAGAAAAGTAATAGAAAAGTTTTTGTGTTTTTGCCCGCGTAACTGTTATTTTCCGGCACTGATACGTAAGGACTTCCTGACCGAGTAATAAAAGTTAATCAAAGTACCTTTTACAAAAGGTAAAAACTATTTATGTTTTTGAAAATATAAGTGAATTTCAATAAAACTAAAAAAATTTAAAACAAAGAAGCCGAGAGCATTTGGGTAAATTTGACATTTTTGATTGGGGTACTTTTGACAAATGTTAGTTGTACGAGTACAAAGATTGAGTAACATCGAGACGTTGCCAATTCATTTAGAAATTTTTTAATATATTTCTAAATTGGTTCTAATAAAAAAGAAGTGGTTCAAATATCAGAAATAGGACTATCATTAGCCGAAGAAATAAAAGTCTAAAGATAACAGCAACTCTGGTAACAACTACAGCATTGATTCTTTTGGGTTGCTCAGTGATGCTGGTCTAATTTTTTTCCAAGTATTCAGCCACTTCACTTTTAAATTATTTTTTTCGTAAAGTATCAACATCAGTAGAATTCCCAAACGCGTTAAAGAAACTTGTGGTTATCGTTAACTTGCCCTTAACTACCTTACCTGTTAACTCGTATCCATAACATCTTTGCTAGCAATGTTTATTCCTAACTTTGACAGTTCGATAAAGATAACTGTTGCTTGCTTAACTACTCGCTAACTGAAATAATAAAGTTTATATTTTTTTATATCAATTGAGTGAATTTCACTATATTTAATTTTGACATCAATTGTATCGAACTGATCATGTTACATTCGATATTTTAACTCTATTCTACTCTTACAAACACGAACTAAAGATATATTGAATTTTTGTATGATGAAATTTTTCACATGTTCGTCAAAATATTGCTCTGTTCCGCTTTGAAAAATACTAGCAACATTTTTCCACGACAATTTAATTGAACTGCCTATTTATTTTGAAGTGAAAAGTGGCAGTTGTTTTTTTTATTTTTTATTTTCATATATTTATTTTTTTCTATTTTGAAACGTAAACCAAATTGTTAATTTCTTCACAACAAAATATTTGTCAGAATTTTCACGCAACAAAAAAATGAATGTTGCGAGTGAAATTTCACGCAAACTAACAGAGTACTGGGATTTACGTTTTTTTTAAAGATTTTATAAGATTTTTAAAGTTTTTCTCGCTTTTTTCAAATAAAGTCGCATATCTTTAAATATATCTTGTACACTTCATGTTCAATATTAATAATCACGCTAAGCCGAAAAAAATTTCTAATTATCTTCATGTTTGTTCAACAAATTTTTAGATTTGGATGAGTAGTTTTTGCGGTATCATCATTCATAAAAAATAGAAAATTCATTTTTAGTATAGAATATAAGCTATCGCCGAAAAAAATGCGTGCAAAAATACGGATTGTTGTATCGATTCCCCATTTTTAACAAAGATTTAAAGCCTTTTCGATTACTTTCTCACAAATCTCGTTATGAATTTCTGCAAGTTCAGTCGCCAATAATTTGAGATCATGGAACGATTCTGTAAACTTAATTTTAGGACCTTGTAATCTGACTGCACACGATCAATTCTCTTAGAGTTCATGAAAGAAATGGACTAAAGTTATGATATTTAAATTTGGTTTAAGATAAAGATTGCAGCATTTCTCGTACCACTTGTGGCAATATTTTCATCTGCTAATTTTTGTAATATATTTACAAACAAATTACATTGTAACAAACATCACTGTATTACATTGTGATACAGATTCACGTTTAACAGATTTTTAAAAGCATTTTTTAACAATTTCTATCGTAATGTTGAACGTGAGAAAAAGAGACGTATGTTATCAATTATTTCAAAACATGTTACAACGATTGAATCTTGGTTAGCTGTAGTAACTCCTACTAAATTTAATGTGTGGTTATCACAATTTACAAATATTGCCTTATTATTTTTTTTTTATTATATTTTGTTGAACGCCAGATATGTGATTTGACATAGCATTGTTCTCTACAGTTGGCTAACTAAATTATTGAATTAATTAATTAAAACAAATTTTGTAGCAAAATTTTGTTTGTCTTGAGAATGATTTGGCGCCCCTCTGCGAGTGGCGCCCGGGGCATGATGACACTCCTGCCCCCCTCGCTACGGCACTGGTGCAATATCTTTATTTTTTTACACAAAAAAGTTGATATACAGTGTGCTTGTATTGACAAAATTTTTAGCACTAAATTTTGTGCATTAAATTAGAAACACGCTTTATTTTGAATAATTTTATTATTATTGATATTTTTAATTTTGATTATTATTATCATCATATCATACTCATTGTGCTTTTGCCGTTGGCCTTTTTTGTTTTTTGTTGCCTCACACGCGTATATAACACAATTGTCCGTCCACACGGTGTTTAAAGTAAGTTTCAATAACAGCAAGAATTTTCTACATATTGGGAAACTTGCTTATTGATAATTTTGCTTTAATCACGTTTTATCTAATGGCGTTTTTTTAAAAAAAAAAAAAAATAATAAAATGCAAACCAAAACAAATTGTCCGTCGGAAAGTGCTGCAGAGAAAAAAAAAACTTGCCATTTTGGCTTGGTTTTCTTTCTCACATGTGCAGCAAAAAATATATTCACACAAACACACGCGCGTTTTATGAGGCAATTGCTGCTTCATATATCATGTCATAATTGGATTGCTTCATATATCATGTCATAACGCGCGCATAGTGAATTTTATTGATATTATATTAAAAGTGATTACTATAAAATTCAACAAAAAATTATTCGCGGAACTGAACGAAAAGAAAACAAAAACAAAAAAAAAACGGAAAGGCAAATAAGCAGAAAGAACCTGAGTGTAAACAACGCGACAGGCTTACAGCGAACTTAAAGACAACGGAGCAGCTGGAAACAAGATTCGAAGACAAGTTCGAAAAAGGGTTGCCACTTCGACAAAAAAAAATATTTATTTTTATCGCACGTATTGCGATTGTCGTTTTTGGCACTTTTTGGATAAACTTAACAAAATATTGTTAAATTTGGACATTTTATCCCAAGTCAGGGAATAAATAACATCAGCACCAATTTTCAAGGGTTTTTCGCGAATTCTGTGGGATTTTTAAAATTTTTTTATTTATGTTCTTTTTAAAAAGAAAATTGTTCAAATTATATAAAATTAATATAAGCTTTTTGTAATAAAATTTTCTATATATTATTTTTGGATAATTATCCAATTATTAATTATTATAATAAAAGCGAATTTTTCTCTTAACAAAAAAAATTAAAATTATTTTTTTGTTTTTAAACTTATTAATTTATTGTGAAGTTCCAAAGCAAGACAATGATAAAAAAATTGTTAACATATTAAAAAATTTTTTGTCTTTTTCTTCAATTTTTTAAGATATTTTTTTAAAAAATAAATAATTTTTTTCCTGATTGGAATAGTTTTCTACAAATTTGAAAAATTTTGTGCCGAATTATTTTTGAAAATACGTGCAGTTTCTACATATTAGAAACAAAATTAAAAACTATTAAAACCATTTGCTATTATCGATTTTATTGGCATTCAAGCAAATTTTTAGCTCACGCTAACTTTTTAGTAAAAAATTTCTACAAATTAGAAAACATTTTTTGCTATTTTGACTGGTTGTTTTCTACTTCTCAGCGCCAACCAAAATTTTTAAAACAGCAATGGCGAAACTAACGTCGTTCATGAGAAATGTTGACACCATTTCTGATCTGGAGAGAGACTTCGATGATATTCCTCACGAAGAACATACAATTTACGCTCTAAGGATTCAAGAAGATGAGTTGAAGTCTCAATGTACTAATCTGAAGCCTTCATACGACGCTTGCTTGCTGAAATTAGTGGCAGCGAATGGTGACGAAGATGAAAACGTCACCCTAGTCAAAGTGAAGTATCGCACATGTTATCAAACATATGTTCGCTGTCTATCTTAGATGAACGAACTGAGCTATAAGTTGTCCATGGCGAAGAAAAACAATGAAGTGGATATTTCGAGCTTTGATATGCTGATGTCTGGGCACCATATCAACCTACCACCATGCGAAACTGAGATATTTCATGGAGATTATGTAACATGGCCGTCCTTCCGGGATATGTTTTCCGCTATTTACATTTCAAATAGTCAGCTAACACCCGTCGAAAAATTATTTCATTTAAATCAGAAAACCCGTGGAGAGGCAAAAGAGATTGTTCAAAAATCTCCCCTCACGCATGAAGGGTTTGCAACAGCCTGGTAAAACTTGACTGACCGCTATGAAAATAAGCCGATTTTAGTTAACAGTCAACTAAAGGTTTTATTCAACCTGCCAGCTGTTGCAACTGAATCTGGAAGTGGCATTAAAAAATTACAGACAGATATAAATAATTGTATCTCAGCTCTCACTATACACAAAGTAGACATTAGCAACTGGATGCTATTTTTACAAATTTGTGTTCCACAAAATTGCCACAAACAACGCTCTCCTTATGGGAGCAATCCATCGAGAACAAGGCCGAAATCCCCAAATGGGCTGACCTTGATAAGTTTCTTACAAGTCGTTTTCAGACTTTAGAAACAGTGTGTGACTTCAGAGGCACGGTACCATAAGTACAAAAACCGAGCGCACCTTAACCAAATGTGAAGGAAGTCAACATATGCCAGGTAAAAGTAACGAATAACAATTGCAAGCTGTGTAAAAACCAGCAACATGCATTGAAGTTCTGTCAGAAGTTTTTGGCAATGAACGTGAATGACAGATCATCGGCGGCAAGACGCTTGCATTGTTGTCTCAACTGTCTGTCAACCAGCCACGTTTCAAAGAATTGCAAAAGTGGCTACAACTGCTCCACATGTGGGCAACGACATCATTCGTTGCTCCACAGAGATTTTAGAGGAGCAAGTGGCAATTCAAATGCGGGAGGTCCAAGCACGGCTACTATACAGTCCACTAGCGAAGTCCACTAGTGCAGCGCCATCGCAATCATCTACAAGTGCTCGCGGTAATTATCAAACGTGCTTTGCCTCAACCAGCAAAGGAATCTTGCTGAGTACCGCAATGATTAATATCTGCCACCGAGGATCTTGTTTCACAGCCAGAGCACTTATTGATTCTGGCTCAGAGGGCTCTTTTATTGGCTGAGAGGCAGCGACTTATTCAGCTGCCTACTCAACGCGTGTCCGCTCAAGTCTCTAGCCTAAATAATGTAGTTTCGGCTAGAGTACAAAAAGCTTGCACTTAAGTCATAGGATCACCTATTGATCCTACCATTCGGCTTACTATAAACGCGATCATTCTATCGAAAATTACCGGGAATCTTCCTTCTTGCTCAGTGGATCCTTTGTTGCAGCAAGCTTTTCCAGAGCTTGTTCTTGCTGACAAACGTTTTTACTGCAGCGACCAAGTCGATGTGCTATTAGGTGGTGATTTATATCCACAAATACTTCTTGATGGTATCCGTCGAAATGTTCTTGGGTCACTTATTGCTCAAGAAACTATTTTTGGCTGGATTTTAACCAGCTCCGCTCCAACCATGTCTCAAAATTCTCCCTCCTCTTCTGTCGTGTCGTATTTTAGTGAGGTTTCACTTGACCGGTAGTAAGCTTCGTTTTGGGAACTTGAGGAGGTATCGCAAAAGGTTGTGCATAGTCTCACGGACAAATTATGTGAAGATTATTATGTTAAAACGACCGAGCGTACCCCTGATGGGCGATATGTGTTGAGTTTGCTCTTAAAGGAAAAATTTCCTCAGACAATCCAACTAGGAGATTCACGCTACATTGCGATTCGTCAGTTTCTTCGCAATGAGGTGAGGCTAAATAAAAATTTGGCCTCCAAGAAGGAAAATGATGGAGTCTTAACCCTCACTTTGACACCAATCTTTTATTAAGTAATCTGGCACTATTTACATTTGTAAATATTTTTTTGCCATTATTAAATATAAACAAAAACTCAAAACTTGCATTATTTTTTAGGTGGAATATATGTATTATCACCTTCTAAATCCAATTCCGGAATTTCCGGAAAATTTCACGCTGCTCTCAAGTGGTTTAGAAGTTATAGTGTTCGCAAGTTGGGAAAATGGGCCTGGAAAGGTCGTGTTTTTTTTTAATTTTCAACAAAATCTAGCATTATGGGTATCAAAAGAAAGGTTATTCTCTACCCAATTCAAAAAATTATTAACCAATTAAATCCATGCATTACTTCTTACGATATAGCTTTTACATATTATGCACACTTGACGGTCCAGCCCTTTACGAAATAACCAAAATGTAAGTATGAAGATCAAATTTAAAAAAAATTAATAGCTCCAATGAATGAACAAACCAAATTTCAACAACAAATATACTTTTTTCATTAAATTAGCACTTCCAGCCACAATATCAAAACATGATTTATTGTTATAAAAAATCGCGCTGTTTCCACACAACTTCAATTGTTCCTTTTTTTCATATATTATGTAAGGAAGTTTTTGCACTATGCATATTTTTGCATATCAAAAGGACACTGCGTTGACAACGGTTTTTTCACGGTTTCATTTCTGCGTACCGTTTTTTTTCTCCCAAAAAGCAGAATTAAAATGTGGCGTGTGATTCACTTAGTTGTAAAGAGTTGAAGTGTTATAGTATCAATAGTAAGAAAAGAGTTTCTATTGATCAGTTGTGAAACAACGTAGTGTAAACTTAGTAAAGAAAAGAGTTTATATTGATTAACACAGTAATAACGACAGATAAAAACCGTAAATTTAAAATATTGAGTGGTGCATCGGTGTCCCGGCAAGCATTTCTTTTCATTTATATTTTTCCAATAAAAGTTATCAAATATGAAATATATTTATATAAAAAAAATGTGAAGAGTTTTTCCTTAAAATTTTTTTTCTATAATTAATTCCAAAAATGCGTTACAACACCATAAAAGCCTTTAAAATACAAAATATTAACATATGTAAATAGTGCCAAACAACTTTATAAAAATCAAACATTTTCAAAAAGTATCAGAAAATTCGAAGTTTAAAAACAACTTTTGAATTTTCAGAAAGAGAACCAAAAAAAAAAGCCACAGAGTCCAAGCCATATTCAAATCCAATAAAAAAGAAAGGAGTTATGGCAAATTTAAAATTGGGATATTTACATATGCAAATAGTGCCAAAGTGAGGGTTAACAGAATATTTGGAGCTCGGCCACTTGAGTGAAGTGACAGCAAATGTAACTCAGAGACCTTCTCAGGGTTACTACCTTCCTCATCAAGCCGTCATAAAGCCTGATAACACGACTACAAAGGTTCGCGTGGTGTTCAATGCCTCAAGCCCTACTTCAAATGGCGTTAGCCTTTATGATGTTCTGCATGCGGGGCCAGTTTTGCAAAGTGATTTGACTTTGCTTATACTGAAGTGGCGGTTCTTCCGGTATGTTTTCAGTGGCGACATTGAAAAGATGTATCGCCAAATACTGGTACAGAAAGAGCACCTACGATTCCAGCGCATAATCTTCCGCGCGTCATCAGAAAATGAACGCCAAGATTTTCAGCTCAACACTGTAATTTTTGGCGTCAACTGTGCTCCGTTTTTAGCACTTCGGGCCCTTTTATAGCTGGCTGATGATGTCGAGCCTAGTTTACCGCTAGCGTCAAAAATGTTGCGTAACCATATGTACGTAGACGACGCCCTGGCGGGAGGTCATGACGTCAAGTCAGCAGTTCAAGCTCGAATTGAACTTGAAAAAGCTGCGGAATCAGCAGGTTTTGTCCTGCGCAAATTTACGTCCCACTCTTATGATGTACTTCAAGGAATTCCCAAAGCTCATCGGTTACGCGATGATTTTCTGCAGTTGGAAGATACGAGCAACGTTAAGACAATAGGCATTCGTTGGAACGCTCGGTCCGACCATTTTTATTTTCATGCGCGTCCGCTGATCAAAAAGGAAGCTTCTCTAAAAGGGAATTGCTGTCTGCGATAGCAAAACTCTTTGATCTTGCGGGATGGTTAGCTCCGGTCGTGGTCATCTCCAAAATTCTGGTGCAGCAAGTTTGGCTAGATGGCATCGGATGGGATGATCAGTTGATCCCTGCTACCTTGCAACGATAGCAGTCGTTTCTTCAAAATTACTCCCACATCAGCAGGGTCATGACGTCAAGTCAGCAGTTCAAGCTCGAATTGAACTTGAAAAAGCTGCGGAATCAGCAGGTTTTGTCCTTCGCAAATGGACGTCCAACTCTTATGATGTACTTCAAGGAATTCCCAAAGCTCATCGGTTACGCGATGATTTTCTGCAGTTGGAAGATACGAGCAACGTTAAGACAATAGGCATTCGATGGAACGCTCGGTCCGACAATTTTTATTTTCATGCGCGTCCGCTGATCAAAAGGGAAGCTTCTCTAAAAGGGAAATGCTGTCTGCGATAGCAAAACTCTTTGATCTTGCGGGATGGTTAGCTCCGGTCGTGGTCATCTCCAAAATTCTGGTGCAGCAAGTTTGGCTAGATGGCATCGGATGGGATGATCAGTTGATCCCTGCTACCTTGCAACGTTAGCAGTCGTTTCTTCAAAATTACTCCCACATCAGCAGGGTGCGAATTCCTCGTTGGGTTAATTTCTCTCCTAAAGGCGATGTGCAGTTCAACAGATTTTGTGATGCTTCTGAGGAAGCATATGGAGTTGCAGTTTACATTCGCGAGAAATTTTTAGACCAAGTGAGCGTCCATCTTTTAGTCGCGAAGACGAAAGTGGCACCTGTGAAGACAGTGTCGTAACCCAGGCTTGGGTTGTATGGCGCCCTTCTGCTGGCAGAGATGGTCGAAGCGTTTCTGACAAATTTAGAGACGTACAATAACCAACTAAGTTTATGTACTGATTCGACCATTGTGTTGCATAAACAGCCATGCGCCTGGACCACTTTTGTCGAAAAGGTGGGGATCAAGAACTGGAGTCATGTGGATTTGGCAGATAATCCAGCGGATCTGGCCAGCAGAGGAGTGAAGCCGCAACATTTAAAGGACAAGGACAGGTCGTTGTGGTGGCATGGACCCGTAAGGCTGCTACAGGAGCCCAGCGCATTGCCAAATCGAGGAGACAAGTGTGAAACAACGATGGAAGCGAAATCGATAAAAGCTCATATAGCTTGTGCGAAAGGTATCGATATTTTAGAGCGTTTTTCTTCATTGCCTTGAGCCTTGCGAGTTCTATCGTGCATATTACGATTTTTCCACAGAACTCACCGGGCTCATAAAAATAATTTCTGTCATCGTGCTGTTGAAATATCACAGCAAGAGATTCAAGAAGCCACTAGAAGACTCGTTATTGAGAGCCAAAAACTCGGATACCTCTCTGAGTATACCCATCTATCAAACAAATCTTTGATCTACTCGAAGAGCTCGATTCTAAATCTAAACCCTTTTCTAGACAGCAATAAGGTGCTTAGAGTTGGCGGACGTTTGTCGGAGACAGAACACATCTCTTATGATGAGCGTCATCCGGTAATTTTACCGTACGATAGTCAATTCTCTAAGTTGCTCGTGAAGTTCACCCATGAAATTTCCATTCATGGTGGGAACCAGCTTGTGTTGCGACTTATTCGAATGCAATACTGGTTTCCCAGAGTTAATGAAATATGATAAAATCGATAATTCACAATTGTAAAGTCTGTGTTATCGACCGCAAACGGTTGCAGACCCAAATGATGGCATTATTACTCCCAGAGCGAACAAAATTATCTCGCCCGTTCGCGTCTAAAGGAGTGGATTTCACTGGGCCATACGATATTAAAAATCATACGGGACGAGCGTGTCTCATAACTAAGGGCTTTATATATGTGTTTGTCTGCTTCTCTATGAAAGCTATTCATTTAGAAGCTACCAGTGATCTCAACACTGTCACTTTTCTGGCAGCGTTTTCGAGATTCGCTTCACGCAGAGGATGTCCTGAAAAAATAAACTCGGACAACGGAACCAACTTTGTTGGTGCTTCTCGTGCGTTTAAAGAAGATTTTAAAGCTTTTCTGAATGATTCCAAGGAGAAAGTGGTGTCTTAATTTGCACATCAACACTTAACTTGGCATCTTATTCCAGCAGGTGCTCCCCATATGGGAAGTCTGTGGGAAGCTGGTGTCAAAAGTTTTAAATTACACTTTTGAAAAGTAGCGTCAGACATGAAATATACATTCAAGGAGCTCTCAACATTGCAGTCGCGTTTCGAAGCATGTTTGAATTCAAGCTCTTAAGTCCTTTAACTCCAGCGCATTTCTTAGTAGGGGGGCCTTTGCTTGCTCCGATTGAACCAGACATTGCTGAAAGTCCAATATCAATAATCAATCGTTGGCAAAACTTCAAGGCATTGAACCAAAGGTTCTGCCAAATGTGGAAAAATTATTATTTAAAGGAACTTCACAAGCGTTATAAGTGGAAACATCACCGCGAAGACTTGAAAATTGACGACTTGGTGATCATAAAAGCGAACAACCTTTCGGCCACCGAGTGGTGATTAGGGAGAGTTGTGAAGGTTTATATAGGCTCTGACAATCGTGTCCGAGTCACCGACCTGCGCACTGAATGCGGTATTATTACTCGGCCTGTGGTAAAATTGAATATTTTGCCACCACCTCCGTAACTTGCTGTCTTCGTCTAACAACGTCGTAGCTAGATGTCTTCGTCCGTCTTATTTGTGTGTGTGTGTTTGCGGTTCTGTGGGAATAAACCTATTTAATTTCTCTTTTTATTTCTAGCCATAATGTCGAGTGTCGGAAAAACGCCCGCTGAAGTCGCCTTGAAGTGCCGAGTGTGCTTGGGGCGGCACCCGTTACGTTTTTGCAAGGCGTTTTTCGCCGAGAGCGTTGCAGATAGGCTGCGGCTGGTGCTGTTGTTTAAGTTTTGCTCCCGGTGCCTCTCCCCATACCACAAGACCAGCGAATACGCCAGGAAGACATAGCCAGGCCTTGTTTGTCTGAGGCTTCTCGTCAGTGTGGGACGGGCGCCGCGGGGAGTTTTGCTGACCGGCCTTGTTTACCACAAGTCGCATTGAGCGTTGAGGGGGATCCGGCGCCTGAAGAAGAAGATGAAGCGCGATTGGCTCGATGCATTCGCAACGCTGAAAAGTTGCGTGCATTTCGACCGAAGTTGAACGGCAATGTCACAGGAGCGTCGCGTGCGACGCGGCGCTCCAGTCGACGGTCTCGTGCATTGCGAGAAGAGCATCGCAATCAAGGTCAAGGACGGAGACAACCTATCCACCGCCACTCAAAGCCTGCCCTCGCCATCACCGCTGCCAGTTCTGCAGAAGGTGACTTCGCTCCTCCTCACGGCAGTCGTCAAGGTATTCACATGTATCGGGTTCGTGCTCTAATGGATCCGTGTGCCGAGATGTCCATCATCTCCCAGCGTCTCGTGCGCCAACTTGGGTTGCCATCAAGGATGGTTGGCTCTCAAGGAGTTTGCTCCCTAACCCTCCGAGCAAACTATGAGTCCAACCAATCGGTGACAGCCAAAGCGAAGGTGTTACAGCATTTTACGCAAGTCACGCCCAGGCAAACTTAAGACACATCTATTAGAGCACAATTTTCGAATCTGATGCTTGCTGATCCAGACGTTCTGGTTACGTCTCCGGTCGGTATGGTGCTAAGTGTAGAAGTCTACCCAAAAATAATACAACCCGGAATTTTTCCGAGTGGTTTGGGGGGGTTCTGACGCAAAACTCCGTCTTTGGTGGCTGGTGTCGGGCACGGTTGCCCAGTAACACGTAAAATGTAAATTTACGTAAATAAATTTTTTTTTTATTAAAATTATTTATCGATTCTCGATAGCCGAACGAGCACCTCGGGGGTGTCTTCGGCTCTTTTAATGGCGGCCTCCTTCTTGAAGTTTTTCTAGAATCATCAATACGCATTTATTGTGAAGCTCCTTACCTTTTCTTTGAATCATCTGCCAATATCTGTGCCATCCAGCGAATTATTTATTCTTTACTTAGATCCACCTATTGGAAGAAAAAAAAGTAAGTGATAAATAAAGCTAATTGTTAGTAATACCAAATATACTTACCGGTGTTATTTGTTCTTGTTTTCTGCATTTGCGAGTAAATTCTTATTCATCTATTGAGTAAGATTTACCCGCAAATTTAGGTCTGACTTCACACAACTACATTGCAGCACCTATTGCAGCAAATTACCAGCCACAACAGCAAATCAGCAGGAACAGCATCCAACTTGTTTAAATTTAAAAACAAAAATTATATTGGATTTTTATATATTGTATTTTTTTACCTGCTGGAAAAATACTGCTAACCATCGATGGGCATGTGCGGCTCTTTGTTTTATAAAGTGTGATTCTTATTGTATTTCCCCATTTGTATGCAATTTAACTGAAGATAAAATTTTCAAAATCCAAAATACTGTATTTTGTTTTTATTTCAAGCGTTTGTTTCAATGTAAAATTTTTGAGAATCATCTAAAAAACTAAGAAAAAATCATGAAAAACATCATAAAACATAGTAACATTTTTGAAAATCATCTAAAAAACTAAGAAAAAAATCATGAAAAACATCATTATCTTTAATCCAATTGCAAATTTATACATATTTCTGTTGCAGATTGAAAGAACTTTTCAGGCCTATAATTTGAGAGAGTTTATTTATTTGCATCTATTACTCTAGCCAGTATATATACGGAAAACATGATTTATGAAGATTTTTGCAAATTGGCTTAGCTCACTGATGGTATAGCCAAAATCTTTAAGCAATCGTCATAAAATACATCAATGTTTATTTTATGATGGGTACAAATGGAACTTTTTTTTTCATACAAGTCGAGGCTCCTGAATAAAGGGTCCGCCATTTAACTTTTTTTTCAACTAGTGCTTATTTCGTGAATGGTAACACTTAGCACATGTCTGATTTGACAGATAATTAGTTGTATTCTTCCGCTGAACGAATATGGTTGTGAATATGCTTGAACAACACTGGGAAATATTGCGACTTTACTTTGAAAATCATGGTAATGTTGCAGAATGTAGGCGAAAATTGCGTTCGTATTTTGGAAGAACAGAAGCAACGTCAGCTACGTATGTTCGTTATCTTGTGAAAAAGTGAAAGAAACTGGCATCCGCATCAAAAACAGTGCGTACACCCGAGAATATTGCTGCTGTGCCAGTTGACTTTGTTAAGTTTTTTGAGCTTTGTCTTCTATCCTCATAGCATAATTGTTAGCGAAATTGTAACGTTCGTGATAAGATTTAACCTCCTGAGCCAAAGCCAAAGCGCAGGGAAGATCTTCCGGTCTGGCCGAAAAAAGGACATCGCTAAGCGATATTTTTTAGGCCAGATATAAATACGCGTAATGCATCCATTCTGTATTTTTCGTTAAGAGATGCAGCCAGATTACTGTCGTATCACATGATTGTCTTATTCGTAAGGAGTGTAAGTTTTCTTTGTACCTCGTCGTTATATTGTAAAAGTGTTAATTGTTCCTTTCGTAGTGTTGATAACTCCTGCTCTATTAGATATATTGGCCGCTTATCGGCGAACATGAAATCGAGTCGATTGAGTATACCCCTTAAATTCAAAGGAGTATCAAAGGACTCCAGTACCGAGTCAGCAACCTGTCACTTTGTTTCGTATGATACCGAGAGCTTGGTAATGAACGGAACTTCCTTCATACCTTTCATAAATATTATACGCAGTGTGCGCAGCCTTTCTCCAAGAAACATATGTCTCCCACCTGTCCTAGAAATCCGGTAAAGACTTTACTATATCAAAAGTTTGTTTACATAACACTCCTTCAGTAATCTCTACTTCTCTGTATTGCTCTAATTCCGGTGTACTAACCGTTATATTCCTTAGGTTTTTACTAATATTTTCCAATTTCTGTTCAAAACACCTTTCCTATATTGCAAGTGCGGTATTACCATCACTCTTTATCAGTGTTTTTAGCTCCTCTAGCGTTTATGCCATTTCTTAATTCTGTTTAGTTTCGTGATTTGTGCTATAACCCTGACCAGCTGGGGAATTTTGAAGATCCCTCAAAAAACTTTCTAGTTCACTATCACTCATCAAAGGTCACTGTGGCCATTCCAAAATTTAAAAATAAAATATCAAAATATAGTTTTTATGCACAGTATAAATTTCACTATATACATTTTTCGGTTGACCACACAAAAATTTGAATTATTTAGTATATAATTTTATTTTATTTATTGCAAAAATTTCACTTTTAAAGGTTTTATTATTGAAATTGTTTACTTTGAAATTTTAAAATATCAAGAGCACTCCACTTCCATGATATTATTGTAACGTTGTTGTCTTTTTTTTTTGTTGCTGCATAGTAAAAATTTCTGTGTGGTTTTTGACATGCTTGATGATATTTCTCCGCAAATGTTTTGAGTTAATTTCAGTTAAAAAAAATTATAATTACTGGACCAGTAGGCTCAATAATAAGTTCAAATAATAAACACTTAGCATGGTCACTAATAATGAAAATTAATTTTAGTTTCTAATGATAACAGTTGTTGACTTTTTTGTTTTTTTCGGTTCCATATAACCCATGGGCGCCAGTAATTAATTTCGACTTTTATTATAAAATTAAATTTATTAAACAATTTTATTTAATTTGAGAAGTGGCTAAACCAGACTATTTTAAAATCTGAAATTAACTAACTTAAAACGCACTAAAACAATCCAAGCTAGCTCAAACAAATCCTAAATTACTGACCAGGCGCCTCGTGTCCAATTGCATTTATTTATTGATGTCAGATAGCAATGACTTCAACAAATAAATCAGGGACCGAAAGTAACAGTTATTTTTAGAATTTTGAAGGAAAATATCATTATGTTAAAGGCACTGGAGAAGAATGTCACGTTTCAAGTATATACCAAATTTATACTTATTTCATTTGCTATTCAAAAATATTAAGATTTTTATTTTTTAAATAAAAATCTTAACTTGTTGTTATTTCCATAAATAAATAAATTTATATAGCTTTAAGTATTATATGTTGTACTGTTAAAGAACATGGTTCTTATTTGTACTTATGTTAAATCAAATAAATCAAATCAAATCAAATCAAGTTTGATATTAAAACTCATAAAATAACTGTTATTGTTAAGTTTTATTGTTCGCTCATAAATAGCACTTATATTTTGAGTTTTATTTTATTATTCATAAAATAAGACTTATTTTTGAGTTATTTTATTTAATTCTGAAATAAAACTTATTTGTTGATTTTTATTATACCCTAAACTCGAAAGATCAGGGTATATTAACTTTGTGCAAACGTTTATAACGCATAGAAATAAGCAAGTCCGGGAGAGAAATATGTATATATTCCTCCTGAGTCGAGCTATCCTTGTCCGTCCGTCGGTCCGTCCGTCCAACTGTCCGTACGTGTGTTGTCCGTATACACAGGATACATAAGAAGAATGAGTTGAGATAATTGAACGAAACTCGGTACACATGCTCACATGAACCCAAGGATCAGCACTATTGAATATTTTTGGAAATCGCCCATGGACATGGCTACCTCCACATCAAGATGTCTTCGAAAAATGGGTGTCATCCACTCACGGACCACTCACCTCCCATACACCTCAAAAAATAACTACTCAATAAATTAGCTTCAGTTAAGCCAATAAAGATTAAATTTGGTACTTTTGATTTTAATAACAAAACAAAGATTTTTTTGAAAAATGTACGTCATCCGTTCACGGACACGTCTACCTCCGATACAACCAAAAAAATTTAGAACTCCAAAAATAATGTTTAACCTACAAAGATAAAAATTGGTATGTATTCATTTTATACCAAAAATGTTCAAAAATTGAGCGTAATCCGTCCACGAACACGCCCACCTCCCATACAATCTACAATAGCAAAAACAATATAACAGCATTAATATGTGAGCTACAGGAATGAAACTTAGTATGTGTAAATTGTTCGTAAAAAATTAAAATGTATATAAAATGTGGTCTTCAACCCGACCATTTTCAATACTATTGTTGTGTTTTAAAAAAGGAGGTTTAGGTTATTTCTTTGTCGGGCTAGACCGACTGTAGACTTCCTTTACTTGTTTTTTTACTCAGAAAATAAATTTTATTTTTGAGTTTTATTTTTACGCTCTGAAATAAAACTAAGTTTTTGAGTTTTTTATTTTTAATCAGAAAATAATACTAATTTTTTAGCTTTATTTTTTCGCTCAAAAATAAAACTTGTTTTTTGCGTTTTATATTTTTACTTACAAAATAAAACTTTTTTTGAGTTTTATTTTTTACTCTGAAAAAAAATTTATTTTTGATTTTTTTTTTGCTCAGTAAATAACACTTATGTTTTGTTTTTGCGCTCTAAAATTAAACATATTTTTTGAGAGTAATTTTTTACTGAGAAAATAAGATTTATTTTTGAGTTATATTTTTTACTCAGAAAATAAAACTTATTTTTTGAGTTTAAAATTTTACTCGGAAAATAAAATTTATTTTTTGGAAATATGGCATACAAAAGAGCCATCATCAAACGAGAGTCCAATTTAAGCGTTGACATAAAAATTACATGAGTCTTATTTTGTGCGCAAAAGAATAAAACTCAAAAAAAAGTTTTAGCTTAGAGCGGAAAAATAAAACTCAAAAATAAGTGTAATCTTGTGATTAAAAAATAAAATTCGAAAATAAGTATTTTTTTTCTGAGTAAAAAAATAAAACTCGAAAAATAAATGTCAAAAACGGATTTTTTTAATAAAACTCATAACAGTTACGGTCCTTAAATAAATGCAATTTGCTGATGAAGCGCTGCCATCACGATCTCTGCGTGGATTTGATTTTCCAATTTGTTGGTTGCTGGGGGATTGTGTTATTTAATAATATATATCGTTGGTAAAGCTCAAGTTTCGTCTTTCAGGATCCAGTCAAATTTTTAAAATCGGTTGATAAATGAGCAAGAAGTGAGCATAGGTAGGCAAAATCAGTTTTTTAGGTCTAGCTTTTAAGGGTGTCCGGCAAATTTTAATTATAGAACATTCTTTTACTTGATAAGACCTACCAGAAAAATAAAATTATCTCCCAGGTATCCCAGGCATCAACCAGAATCGATTTGAAGCATACATTTGGGTTTTCAGTTTTTTTATAAAACGTGTGGTTACTTTCTAATGTGATACTCACTTCGATTGTATCCTATTTTTCTTGGTACTTCTATAATTATTGGGTGGTTTAAGCCCCAAAACCTGTGGTTGCGCTACTGGTTAAATTAGTATTGAATAATTATGTTCGGCACTAATGCAGCATCAATAATAGAATTTATTTACTTACTTGGATGTTGTGACCTTCGGAGCACTTTAATGTAATAATTTCATCGGTGGGAATTTCCTCAAATGGCACCAGCAATATTTGTGATATCCTTTGTGTAATTAATTCAGTTCGCGGCACAACTTTGTAATATCTACCGTTAACAACTGCTGGAACCAAACAAGGAGCTGAATAAGTAAGGAATAAAAGTAATAATATTACCATAGTATAGTATAGTATAGTACGAAACATAAGGTTTATAATTGAATATGTATTTTTGAATATGAGCCATTTTAATTTAATAAATTTTCTAATAAGAAAGGTTCTTATTGAAATATGGTTATAAAAAAATTGTAAGAAGTCACGAAAATTGTTTTCTTATATCATTATAAATCAATTTTATCCTTAGAAAACTGTGTCAATTATGAATGTCATCAGTAAAGTAGTTTCGGAGATATTCAATATATTTTTTAAAACATGAAATGCAGAAAACAAGTTTTAAGTTTAATTGTTTACAAATTTAACTTTAAAAAGTATTCGAGAGGCATACATTACATAGTGCGACACGAAAAAAATAACTTCAAATATCTCAATGGTTTCTAGTAGTGCATGGTCTATATATTATGCCCTCATACTCAGTTTTATCAGATTAGGTCAAATAAGAGAAAAATTCAAGGTCAAATTTTAAGTAACAAATTTGTTCTTATAACTCTTAAAATAAATTCAAATCCTTTGTAGTAACTGCATATAAATATTTGCAATGGATGGTTTTTTACATTTAGAGACCATTTTTTGCTCAAAAAGTTACGTAAGGGGGTTTATATTTTCTTCGAAAAAATAACAAAATTTTCAGATTACAACAACTACATGTGTACATCCAAAGACATTCGGATTCAAAGATTACCAAAGATGTTATCTTCGTTAGTGTAAGCCCTAGCGTAAAATCATTCTGATGAAAATTATAGATCCAACAAATTTCGTCGAAACTGTCCTTAACATTTTTACCGAAAGACTTATCGTTTTAAAGATATGCGCGTAAATATATAATCATAACATAAATGAAAAATTAAAACGGTTGAAATAAAAATTATTTTTATTTCTATTTATTCTCAAGTTCGAAATTTCCGTTTTATTTTGGTATTGTTTTCACCCACGTTTTCACACACACACGCGTATTGAAGCATTTGACGCTGCTCTATATTTTTCTTCGTTGCGTTTTTATATTTTATTACACTAATTCTTTATACTATTGAACGAATGTTGTTTTCAATTTTATATTATTTAATAGTTTTAACACTCAAAAGAAAAAAGAGAGAGAAAAAATCAACCCGAACGAAAATTAAGCACCGCAACGCGATCAAAACAAAAAAAACACGTTTTAGTAAACAACGCGTCGCACAATGGGAAAAACATAGAAAAAACCTTCGCATCGCCTGTTTTTAACGCTAGCATTTAACGCTAGCATCTATAATATGATAGGGGGTGCGAAAAAGTGGGCGGAAGTCTGTGGGCGTGGACATCAATAATAACTTCTAAACGTCTGCACCGATTTCAATGAAAGTTGGTATGAAAGTACAACTGCATCCAAGATAAAACAGCGGCTATAAAATTGCCAAAGACTTCCCCAAGGGGACACTTTAAGTAGATAATTTTTAAGACTCAATAACTTCTAAATACCTTGACCGATTTTGCTAAAATTTGGTGTAAGACCTCAAGTGATGTGATCGCGAGTATTTTTAAAACTTAAGCCAATAATGTTGCTTATATAGTTATTATAAAACTCCGTTAAGCCACGTGACTTAGACGAGAAATAAACACATGTTTTAGTAATAAGACAAATATTCTTAGTGAATACACTTACCTTTTCTTCGATTGAGCGCTATAAATATAGTGTACATTTTATAAAAAAGTAGTGTAGGAGCTCACAGACAAGGGGTCTTCACATGGATCTTCACATGGCAACGTGTCTGATTGCCTCAACTTGGCGAGGCCAGCATTATCCATGTCGAAATCTTCTCAAGCCGACTCAAAATCTCCAAGTGGTGTCTCCTGGAAACGGCAAACTAACACCCGTTTAGTTGACGGCTAATTTGAGCGGCGATGTCACCTCTAGACTATAAACTTGAGGGGTCTCTACTATAACTTAAAAATGTAATGTGCGCAGGGTTTGGGTCTCAACAACATTACTAATTTCCCAATGAAAACTAAAACAGCCTTGGATATGAATCCCTTCTACGTTGAGGACCACCGCAAACGAGAAACGGAAAATGATTTGCGGATATGCACCTGGAATGTCCGGACCCTTTATAGGGAAGGTGCTGCTATCCAACAAAAATAAAGGCTGACATCACCGCCATCCAGGAGATCTGATGGAAAGAACAAGGCTACTCTAAGAGAAGAGCGAATTTGGATGCGGATTCGTCGTAAGTCGGAAACTACGCCATCTTGTTTCCTGGTTCACACCTGTGAGGCTGGCGACAAACCGCATCAAGGCGAAATTCTTTTACATCAGCCTTATTTGCGCACATGCCCCGACGGAGGAATAGGACGATGCTGTCAAGGACACCTTCTACGCGAGCCTAGAGGACGTGTATGACGCTGCCCGGCCCAAGACGTGAAAATAGTTCTCGGCCGAAAAAAGGTCGAAAAAGAAGGCATCTGCGGCTCCACTGTCGGTCAGTTCAGTCTCTACGAGACCACTTCGAATAACGGTCTAAGACTGATCTACTTCGCCGCTGCGCAAAACATGGTAGTTAGTAGCACCAGATTCCAACACCTCGATATCCAAAACGCAACCTGGCTGTCCCCGGATCAAAAAACGCGAAACCGAATTGATCATATTGTGATCGACGGAAGCCATGCTTCAAGTGTGCTGGATGTGCGCACATTTCGGTTGGTCAATATTGACTCCGACCATTATACACTTGAAGTAAGAAAATACCCACAAAAGTTTTTTACTAAAGAAAGCGTTAACTTAAAACAATTATAACTCAATTTCTTGCAGATTCTTGCAAAACCTTTTGATAAGCTTTGTTAACAATAGATTCAACTTATCGAAACTAAAGGATTTCAATGATTTGAGTTGATTTGAAAAAGTAACAGTTTATTCAATACGGAAAAAAATCTGATAATTCGAAAAAAAAACCAAATTTCAAAGATCTATTTCTTTTTACGTAAAATGAAGTTTTAAAAAAATTAAACAGAAAAATAATGATAAATTTATATTTATTATGTGTGCCAAAAATGGTTGCAATCCGTTGGAAAATAAGCGAAATATTTAAACTTTAATATAACTATATAAAAAGGATATGTATACACAAAATATTTGAAAAAAGGTCTTTTTTCGAGGCCCATACATCGACAAGCTTTTGGACTATTGTTTGCTAAGATATGTTTTTAGAACCAACAATATGTGTAAATTACAGAACGTGAAGAAAAAAATCATTCCCCACAACTTTTTGATTTGCTCCCATGCGAGGGTTTTGGCTATGTTTTTCCCATTGTGCGTCGGGGTTACTATAAAAATAAAAACAAGAAGATCAAGAAGCAGGAAGAGACAGCTTTGGTGAATCTTCGAAAAAGAGTTGCCATCGTACTCAAAAATTATCGCACCTAGTTGTTTTTTAGGCACCACCACCGTGCTCAAAAATTATCGCACCTATTGCGATTGTTATTTAAGGCACTTTCGTCATTTATAATATTTTATAAAGATTTTTACGCGCTGTTAATTTTTTTTAATATTTTGTAAAGTATTTTTAAGAGAGCTGTTGAGCGAGGAAAATATTTCTTTTTCATAAACGAAAGTTTCTACTTATTAGAAACCAGTTGTGAATCGTTTGAAATACCTCCAGCTTGAGAAATTCTAAAAATTATTGTACGTTTACGAGCATTGCTTGATTACCTACGTAAATCTTTCGGTCAACTGGAACTGTTCACACACAAAGAATTTTTTTTGGTTATTCTTGATAAATATCGCGTAATTTTATACGTATCATACAATATTTTTCGACAATTTTATACATTTAGCAAATTTAATCCGAGATTTTGGAAAATATATCGCGAAAGTTTCTACTTGTTAGAAACAATTTTCCGTGATCGTAAAAATTTTATTTAAAAACAATTTTCTCTTGCTAGAAAATTTGTTTCGATTTTTTTAAAATATATTAGAAACAATTTGTATGAATTAAACAATTTTCAATAAAATTTTTAACTTTTTAGAAAATTTGTTTCGATTTTATTGAAAATATTTCTTCTTATTAGAAAATATATCGATTTTGGAAAATATATCGCGAAAGTTTCTACTTGTTAGAAACAATTTTCCGTGATCGTAAAAATTTTATTTAAAAACAATTTTCTCTTGTTAGAAAATTTGTTTCGATTTTTTTAAAATATATTAGAAACAATTTGTATGAATTAAACAATTTTCAATAAAATTTTCAACTTTTTAGAAAATTTGTTTCGATTTTTTTGCAAATATTTCTACTTATTAGAAACAATTTGTACAAATTATAAAAAAATTTTCAACCCAATCTCTCTACCTTTTAGAAAATTTGTTTCGATTTTTTTTTTGAAAATATTTTTACTTATTAGAAACAATTTGTACGAATTAAAAAAAATTTTTCAATAACATCTTCTACTTTGTAGTAAATTTGTTTCGTTTTTTTTCTTCTTCTCCTTTTTAGAAAATTTGTTTCGATTTTTTTTGAAAATATTTCTTCTTATTGGAAGCAATTGTACGAATTATAGAAAAAAAATTTTTGTTCAATAAAAAATTCTACTTATTAGAAAGTTTTTCTTTGTCGATTTTGTTGACAAGTGAAACAATTTTTACTCTATCGGATCTCAATCGAATTTTCTACTTAGTGGAGAAATTTTTCCGTTTTTTCTTTTGTCGATTTTTATGGTCTGTTGAAGTTGTAATGAAGTTGATGTTTCCCGAGTTGAGCTACCAATGTCACGCCATAATATCAATTTGCCGCCGTGTGATACTGAGATATTTCATGGCGATTATGTAACGTGGCCGTTGTTCAGGGATATGTTTTCAGCCATTTACATTTCGGTTAATCGGTTGACAACTGTCAAAAAACTTTACCACCTTAATCAAAAAACCCGAGGAGAGGCTAAAGAGATTGTTCAAAAATCTCCTCCCACGAACGAAGGGCTTGCGACGGCCTTGGAAAATTTAACAGACCGCTATAAAAGGTTAAAATAAGCTAAAATAAGCGGATTCTGGTGAATAGCCAACTGAAAGTTTTATTCAATTGATCAGCCGTTACAAAGGAGTGTGAAAGTGACATTAAAAAATTACAGACGGACACCAACTGTATTTCAGCATTAACGATGCACAAAGTTGACATATGCAATGAGGATGCGTTATTTACGTGTTTTTGCTAAACGAAATTGCCAGAGACTACGCTCTCCTTATGGGAGCAATCTATCCAAGACAAGGCCGAAATACCCAAATGGGCCGGCTTGGATAAATTTTTGACAAGTCGTTTTCAAACGCTGGAAACTGTGTCTGACTTTAGAGGCCGGTGCCAAAAGGGCAGAAACCGACCACCTCTTCTTCAAATGAGAAGAAAGTCAGCACTTTCCAGGTCAACGTAATGCACAACATTTGCAAGCTGTGCAAAATTCAGTAGCATGCGTTGAAAACAAGTATGGTCAACAAACCATATGGCAAAAGCGTGTAAGAGCACTTTTAACTGCTCCACATGTGGACAACGACACCACTCGTTGTTACACAAAGAATTTCGAGGTGCAAATAATCAGCTTAATGCGGGTGGTCCAAGCACGAGTTCAGTGATACAGTCCACTCAAAAGGTCGCAGCGCTACCACAAGCATCTGCAGGCGCTAGCGGTAATCGTGCTTCGCCTCAAGTAGCAAAGGTATATTGCTAGGAACCGCGATGGAGCCGCGAGCCGCGAGGAGCCAGTTACAAAGCCAGAGCACTTATTGATTCTGGCTCGGTAGGTTTGTTTATTTCTGAGAGGTTGCAGCGACTTATTCAGCTACCTACTCATCGGGTTTCCGCTCAAGAATCAGACCTCAACAATGTGGTTTCGGCCAAAGTGCAAAAAGCTTGCAGCTTGGTCATCGGATCACCTATTTATCCAACAGTCCGGCTTACCAATAGCGCTTTAATACTGTCTAGGATCACAGGTAGTTTGCCTACATGCTCAGTGGATCCACTGTTGCAGCAAGCTTTCCCAGAACTTGATCATGCTGAAAAACGGTTCTATTGCAGTGATCAAGAAGATGTACTCCTAGGTGGGGACGTGTACCCACAAATTTTGCTTGACGGTATCCATCGACATGTTCTTGGATCAGTTATTGCCCAAGAAACAATATTCGGCTGGATATTGACCGGCTCAGTTCCTACAATGTCGAACAATCCTCCACTGTCGTATCGTATTTTAGTGAAGTATCACTTGATCGGCAGTTAACAGCTTTCTAGGAGCTGGAAGAGGTATCAAAAAAGGCAGTGTTCAATAGCGCAGACCAATTCTGTGAGGAAAATTAAGTAAAGACAACCACGCCAAATAAAGACGGCCGCTATGTGGTGACCTTTCCTTTTAAAGAAAGTTATCCACAGAGCACCTGTTTAGGTGACTCGCGTTATATTGCGGTCTGCGAAATGAAGTGTGGCTGACAAAAAATATAGCCACCAAGTTGGAATACAATAAAGTATTGAATGAATACCTGGAACTATGCCATATGAAAGAAGTGGCTACTAGTCCCACCCCAAGGCAAAAGGCAAGTTACTACCTTCCTCATCATGCCGTCATGAAGCCTGATAGTACCACTACCAAGGTCCGTGTGGTCTTCAACGCCGTAATTCCGACATGCAATGGTGTTAGCTTGAATGATGTGTTGCATGCGGGGCCAGTGTTGCGAAGTGATCGCACTTTACTGATATTGAAATGGCGATTCTTTCAGTTCGTGTTTAATGGCGACATCGAGAAGATGTATCGCCAGATGCTCGTCAACGAAGAGCATCAACGATTCCAGCGAATAATTTTTCGCGATTCACCAGTGGATCAGCTACACGATTTTCAACTGAACTGAACAGTCACTTTCGGGATCAATTGTGCTCCATTTTTAGCGGTTTGCACACTTTTACAACTGGCCAGCGATGTGGAAAGTAAGTTGCCGCTTGCGGCACAAATTTAACGGCATCACATGTACGTAGATGCTGCACTGACGGGAGGTCATGACGTAGAGTCAGCAGTCCAAGCTCGAACAGACTTAAAAAAAGCGGCCGAATCAACGGGTTTCACCATGCGAAAATGGACGGCCAACTCCGATGAAGTGCTACGAGGGATTCCGAAGAGTCATCGGTTGCATGAAGACTTCCTGTAGCTGGAGGACACGAGCAACGTTAAAACACTGGGCATTCGATGGAACGCCCGGTTCGACTACTGCAGGGTCGTTGGCGCCGGTCATAGTTATCGGAAAATCCTGATGCAACAAGTTTGGTTAGATGGCATCGGATGGGATGATTAGCTGATCCCGTCGACTTTGCAGCGTTGGCAAGGTTTCTTGGTAAATTACCCTCACATCAGCAGTATCCGAATCCCACGTTGGGTAGATTTTTCTCCGGAAAGCGAGCTCCAGTTTCACGGATTCTGTGATGCTTCGGAGAAAGCAAATGGAGCCGCAATTTACATTCGTGTTAAGCATGTAGAAAGCGTACGCGTCCATCTCCTCATCGCGAAAACGAAAGTGGCACCAGTCAAGACGGTGTCGTTACCCAAGCTTGAGTTGTGTGGAGCACTTCTGCTAGCGGAAATGGTTCAGTCGTTTCAAACTTATGTAGAAACATATAATAATGAGTTCTTTTTATAGACAGATTCAACCATCGTGGTGGCGTGGTTGCGTAAACAACCATGCGTCTGGACCACTTTCGTGGCAAATCGTGTCGCAACAATCAGCGAGAAGGTGGGCACCGAAAATTGGAGTCACGTGGTTGTAGCCGATAATCCATTTAGCAAGCGGAGGACTAGAACCACAGAACCTCACGGATAGCTCATTGTGGTGGCATTGACCGGGATGGCTACATCAGGAGCCCAAGTCGTGGCCGAACAGCAGCGACGAGTATTATACAACGTTGGAACCAAAATCGATTAAAGCTCATATAGCTTTTACGAAAAATAATGATCATTTAGATCGGTTTTCTTCATTGCCTCGGGCCTTGCGAGTTAAATCGTACATATTACGATTCTTTCATAGAACTCACCGAGCTCAAAAAACTAATTTCTGTCATCAAGCTGTTGAAATATCACAACAAGAGATTAAAGAGGCGACAAGAAGAATCGTTATTCAAAGCCAAAAAAATGGGACACCTTGCTGAGTATACCCAATTATCAAAGAAAACTTTGATCGACTCGAAGAGCTCGATCTGAAACCTAAACCCTGTTTTAGACAACAATAAGGTGCTTAGAGTTGGTGGACGTTTGTCGGAGACGGAATAGATCTCTTATGATGAGCGTCATCCGGTAATTTTACCATACGGCTGTCAATTTTCTAAGTTGCTAGCGAAGTTCACCCATTAAATTTAAATTCACGGTGGGAACCAGCTTGTATTGCGACTTATTCGGATGCAATACTGGATTCCCAGAGTAAAAAATATGATTAAAGACATTATACACAACTGTAAGGTCTGTGTGATCGACCACAAGCGGTAACAGACTCAAAAGATGGCATCCTTACCCCCAGAGCAAACAAAATTATCTCGTCCTTTTGCGTCTACTGGAATGGATTTTACTGGACCATTTGATAAAAAAAATTATAGGAGACGCGAGTCCAAATTTGCCCACCGGCATTTAACTTGGAACCTTATTCCATCAGGTGCTTCCCATATGGGAGGTCTGCGGGAAGCGGGTGTCAAAAGTTTTAAGCTACACTTCCGAAAAGTTTCATCAGACACGAAGTACACGTTTGAGGAGCTCTCAACATTGCTGTCGCGTATCGAGGCATGTCTGAATTCACGTCCTCTCAGCCTCATATCCTCAGATCCTAATGATCTCGCATCGTTAACTCCAGCGCATTTTCTCGTAGGGGGCCTTTACTGGCTCCGATTGAACCAGACATTATCGACAATTCAATGTCCATAATCAATCGTTGGGAAAAGCTAAAGGCATTGAATCAGAAGTTATGCCACATTTGGAAAAACCATTATCTAAAAGAACTTCATAAGCACCATAAATGGAAACATCCCCGCGAAAATTTAAAAATTGCCGACGTGGTGGTTATCAAAGCGAACAACCTTGCGGTTACCGAATGGCGGTTAGGAAGGGTTGTAAAAACGTACTTAGGTTCGCGTCCGTGTCGCCGATCTACACACTGAATGCGGAATTATCACACGGCCGGTAGTTAAACTGATAGTTTAACCATCGTCTTAGTAGTTCGACTTATTCGTTCGTATTGTTTTTGTTGCGTGTTGTCCTTGCTCGTTGTTTCCGTTTCTTCGAGGGGGAATTAACTTATTTAATTTCTTTCTTTTTTAGTCAACAAAATGTTGAGCGCACAAGAAGCCCCTCCAGCACCAAAGAAGTGTCGCGTATGCTTGGCGCTTCACCCATTGCGTTTCTGCAAGGCGTTCGTTGCGGGAAACAAGGAAGATCGACTTCGGCTGGTGCTGCTATTTAATTATTGCTAGAGGTGCCTTTCGCCCGACCATAAAACTGATGATTGCGCCAGTCACGGACGATGCGGCAAATGTAATGGAAAACATCACAGCACGCTGCACTTGGACCGGTCTTAAGACGAGAAAAAATCGCTCCAGGCGCAAGACGGGACCAGGCGTCGGCAGCTTAACCCTTATCGTTAGCACAGTACGGGCGTCGAAGGGATCGTTGCTGACCGGCTTCCCTTGCCGTAAGCATCGAGCGTTGAAGAGGATTTGGCAACCAACAGAGAAGAAGACAACGAGATGCGACAAGCGCGATGCATTCAGAATGTCGAAGAGGCTCGCGCGTTTTGGCCATCGCTGCAGGGCAGCACCGTGAAGTCTCGCATTACGAGGCGCTCAAATCGGCGATCTCGCATTTTGAAAAATGAGCGTCGCCATTGGGTGCAAGGATGAGCCCGAACCAGTCATCGCCGCTCTAAAAGTGGCATGCAGCGCCTGCTCTCGCCATCACCGTTGCCATGTCTGCAACAGGTGACTTCGCTCCTCCCCACGGTGGTTGTCAATGTGATCGATTAGGGTCACATTCATCGGGTTCGTGCTCTGGTAGATACATGCGTCGAAATGTCCGTGGTGTCGCACCGACTAGTTCGTCAACTTGGGCTTCAACGTGGATGGTTGGCTCACATGAGGTTTGCTCCCTTACCATAAGCAAGCGAAGGTGTTGCGGCATGTCACGAGAATCACGCCGCGAGAAAGCTTGGACGCGTCTGTCAGAGCACAGTTCTTGAAACTGATGCTTGCTGATCCCGACTTTTTTATTCGTCACCGGTCGGCTAGGCGTTGGGAGCAGATATCTTCCTAACAATTATAAAGCCAAGGATCTGTCCAAGTAGTGTGGGGGGAATTGTAACGCAAAACACCATATTCGGACGGGTGTTATCGAGCGTTGTTTCCCAGTAGCGGTCGTAGTTTTAATTTATTTATCTAGGTATATATAGAGTTCTTTCCAAAGCACTGAATCTGGTTCAAATAAATTATAACGTGACACCGAAAAATGAGACATGTTCTGAATTAATCAACCCCTTTTTACTAGTGTAAGGTATTTTAGAGTTATTTAAATTTATCTTACAGTAGTACTGCAAGGAGGCCGGCATGTTTAGACCGCAACCCTTAATACAAACGGTACAAGATTAATGCTCACAAAAATTAAGAGATCAAGTACACACTTCCCGACTCGTTCGAGTATCGATTCTCAATAGCTGAACGAGTGCCTCGGAGGTGAGTTCGTCTCCTTGAATGGCGTCTTTCCTTCTTGAATTTTTTCCTGAATCGACGAGATGCATCTTTTTGGTAGCTCCTTACTTTTTTTGTCATCAGCAAATATTTGTGCCATCCATCGAAATATTTCTTTTTGTGATTCAAATCCACATATTGGAAGAGAAAAAAGCAAGTTATAAATAAAGCTAATTACTATTAATGCAAAATTTACTTACCGGTGTTATTTTTTCTTGTTTCGTGCAACTGCGAGTAGCTTCTTGGGCACTTATTGCACAAGAATTTAGGCTGACGGCACTTAATTAAAACCGCACATATTTCAGCTTCAAAGCCAGTCTTTGCCGTGAAAACTCTCCAGGAATAACTTACCAGTCTGTTTATGATCCTATCGAAGCCGTCAAAGTCAGCCGAAGATAACATAAAGAATTAAACTATCAACTCGAATTTTTTATAAAATTTTATTATTAATAATGTTTAAGCTCTGAGATTAGATTTTATATTGAACATTTTTGAAACAAATATGTTTTTGATTGATTTTTTTAAATTAAAATTTTTATAAACATTTTAAGAATAAAAAGTAAAATATAATCAATGTTAATAAATAATACACTACAGCTCGTATTAATATCGAAGCGTTTTAAATTTGGTTTTTGCAAACCAGCCGACCACGTTTGCAAGCGTTTGGTACCACGATCAGTGTGACAAGTTTATACATAAATTTATCTATCTCTTAAACTAATGAAGATCCCACTCTTAAATTTTGTGTGCATTATCTTTATACTTTAGCATGTATTTTAAAATTAAAATCAAAAAAACAAAACCGTCTAAGTTAAAAAAATTTCAATTTAAAATTTTTACTTCCGGTCTTCTTAAAGAAAATAAAATCAAGTTTCAAATCTAATTCCAAAATTAGAAAGAACAACCAAATTTGTATATAAATCACTATTTTTATTAATTTTTTTAAACTTTTTTTTATTTGAAAAATTTCTTTTAAAAAAAATCAGTTTTCATGTTCGTAATTCTATTGAAGCCCATAACTTGACAAATAAGCCTCATGGGAGCAAAAATTTTTGTGATAACATTCACACTTTCCAGAAGCACAATTTGGCCAAATATGAACGAATTTCTGAATATAAAGTTTTTTTCGTTGTCCGCTTCATATGAAATGCCCCATACACTCTGTGTCAAAATTATAAACGCACTAAACTTTTACTAATATTTTTTGTTGTACTTATATGATCATATTTTAGCTTATACCATTTCACAAGTGTATTAAGAGAGATAAGTGCACATATCAAACAACAACAACAACAACACCTATAGTAAGCAAAGAGAGACCATGTAAAAATTACTGTTATAGAACTTTAAACGCATCTGTGGTTGTTTAAAAAAGCAAACAGCATAGCATATTTTAAATTAAGTTTTATCAAAATGCCGCGTGGTAAGCAACTAACTGAAGTGGATAAAGGCAAAATTTTAGCGTTTGCTTCCAAAAAAAATATTTCCGTGAAATAAGCCGGCTAATCGGTAGAAGTGACTGTGCTGTACGACATTTTTTAAAAAATAAAGAAAACTATGCAGCAAAAAATCATAATCGTGGTCGGAAAAAAATATTAAGCAGCCGCGAAGCACGAAATGTTTTCGGCTCAAAACAGTACGAAAAGTTTGCGTGATATCAAGGCGGAAAGTAACCTAACTGTTTCTCGAAACACAATACCCCGGGCTTTAAAAGATTCCGGTAAGATTAGGTTTTCAAAAATGAAACCGGCTCCTAGACTAACCGCGGAGCATAAAATAAAGCGGAAGAACTTTGCTCGTTAGAAAATGGGGCGCAATTGGAATCTGGTTAAGTTTTTCATAAAAAATGAAGTTTTGACATATTAATAAATTTACCAAATCTATTTAAAGGTTATTTTTCTGACGAAAAGAAACTTAATCTAGACGGACCTGATGGCTTTAATGGATATTGGAGAGATTTTCGTCATGAACCACGGTACTTTTCAAAAAGAAATTTTGGGGGTGGATCACTGATGGTGTGGGGTGCTGTCAGCATACTCGGAAAGCTTGACCTGCATTTCCCATCCACACGCATGAATTCAGAAGAGTACATCGGTGTACTATCCGAAAAATTGCTGCCTTTTTTTAACCAGCATGCGTGTGAAGTTCTTATTTTCCAGTAAGATAATGCTTCGTGTCACGCATCTCGTCGCACTTTAAGTTGGTTAGCAGAAAGCAACATTCCTCTACTTGAGTTGCCATCAATTTCTCCAGACCTGAACATTATGGAAAATGTGTGGAGTGCCTTAGTAAGAGAAGTTTACGGAGGAAATAGGCAATACTATACATAGGCAAATTTAAAAGAGGCCATTATTCATTCATGGGATTCTCTTAGCACGAAAAGAGTGCAGACTTTATTTAATTCAATGCTAAATAGGATTTTTGAAGTCATAGAAAAGAGTGGAAACACAACACATTATTAAAGAGTTGAAATAAACATTATTTTACAAAAACAATCACATGCGTTTATAATTCAGTAACAGTAATCTGTACATAGTCTCTCTTTGCTGACTATAGGAGTTGTTGTTGTTGTTGTTTGATATATGCACTTATCTCTTTTGATACACTTGTGAAATGGTATAAGTTAATATATGATCATATAAGCACAACAAAAAATATTAGTAAGAGCTTTGTGCGTTTATAATTTTGGCACGAAGTGTATATTAACATTATATAGTTTTGTTATTATATCTGTTTTGTTTTATTTTATAGTCCTGCACTTCGTTATAGTGTACATATATTTAAATTGTATATATTGCAATATAATGTTTTGCATTGTATGTATATGTGGTAACTCAATACTACCACATATAAACACCAACCCAGCGGTCAGCAATTACCATACCTGATAAAATCTGGTATGAAATCAGTTCTATTTTGCTTCGAAAATTCGGGCATGAGATCATAGCTGATTTCAGAATAAGCATTTGCATTTAAGCTTTCTAAAAACTTCCCTAAAATTGTCTAGCCCCTGAATATTTTGTTTTGTTTCGATCTCAGACCTGAAGATATCCCTGAGTTAAGAAGCGAAGGCGTAATGCTGTCAAACGCGTATAAATATTTTCAGTGAACCCAAATATCCCTCAAAAGTATTTTTGATTTTGTTTCGTGTTCGCACCTGAGCAACGGCTGAGATTAGAAGCGAAGTCGTAATGCCATCAAACAAGTTTGGGAAATTTTTTCAAAATAAAAATACAAAAATGCAAAGTAATTGACGCGTCATTTTTCATTCTCACAACAAAACAAAAATTTGAATTATTTAGTGAAAAAGTTCTAAGAACTTTTTTTCATTAAAACAATTCAAACAATGCTCATGACACCGAATACGAACTGCAGCTCGGCTTCGGTAAATTATATATCTGCTATTTGCTTTCTCATATGAATTTTCAGGCTTGGGACGACCTGATAGAAGGCCTGATATTGAAGCATTCACTCAGGCCTGAATTTTCGGAGGAATATTCTAAGGGATATTCAGGCCTGAGTTAACGCTATACTATAGCAGGTATTACGTAAGTATGACATTTATATGGGATGAGGAAATCAAGAGGTGTGTTGAATACTCAGGCCTTACCATTACCCCTCAGGCCTAAAAGAATGTATTGATTCAGGCATATTTTAACTGCTGGAAATATCACAACATACAAAACACACACTTAATAAAATATTCACTTACACATTTATCTAAAAATTATTATTTAAGCATTCAAAATATTTTTATATTTTATATATATTAAAAATTTTCATATAATAATAATTCAATATAAAATTTGTATTCAATAAAAATAGTTGTAAAAAAATACATGGCTAAGAAAAAACAAAATTTAAATAAAATTAAAGAATTAAAATTAAAGAAATAAAATTAAAAAATTAAAACGATTTAATTGAGTTTTATTCGTTCCTTTATACATTTTTTACTAAAATGCACTATTATTATACTATAGAGCACTTCTTTAATACTAAAAACCAAATATTGTGAATATATCCACAACTCAACACTGTTTTGATCGAGTAATTTGGTGTCGACAGCCGAATCATTTGGTGACCACGGTGGTCAAAATTTGTTCCCTCGTTTACTCTCTCAAATTTCACTTTTTACATTGAAACAACAACAATTCGTACCCATGACCGTCAGCATAACATAGCCCTTATCGAGTGAGACCGCAAAACAACCAAATGTTTTAAAATGGGCTACCGATGGCTTCCACCCAAACAAGCATTCAAAAGGAGTTTTATTATTTAAAACCTTAGTTGGTGAACGGTTTCGAATGTATGTCGCTGTACTTACGGTTCCGACCACAAGTTCTGGGGTAGATGCGACGATTCCAGCATACAGCGCGCCATTTCCACTATCGTTCGATTTGCTTTTTCCGCAACTCCATTCTGTTGAGGAGTGTAGCTGACCGTCGTTTGGTGCACAATACCTTCGCGCTTGAAATAGCTATTAAATTCCGCGTTTATAAACTTGCGCCCATTGTCGCTCCTTAAACATTTCAACTTACATCCAGTCTGCTTCTCCATACGTGTTTTAAAATTCATAAATGCAGTGAATGCTTCCGATTTATGTCGTAGATATTTTGTTTCTGCATATCTGGAAAATTCATCAATAAAGGTGATGAAAAACCTTGAACCGCTTTGTGAATGAACACGCATTGGCCCAAATAAATCGCTGTGTACAACTTCAAGAATAGGCGACGTATGTACACTGGAATAGCAACTAAATGGCTTTGAGTTTATTTTACAAACCACGCAAGTGACACAGCTGAAATCTACAGGCTTATTCGTTTTCAATTCACGAACCATATTTTTTTCGGAAAGTTTATACAAATCACTGACATTTAAATGTCTAAATCTACGGTGCCAAACATCTACATTCACGACCGCCGCATTCAGACATTCAAACCGGTTTTTTTTTCAAAGTTCACTCAAAATATTCCTCCAATCATTTTGGCAGAAAACAAGAGTTTATTTTGTGGATTTTTTATAAATGCTTCATTTTGACAAAACTTTATTGTATGTCCAATGCTGATTATCTTGCTTACTGATAAAAAAATTAGAATGCAAATTCGGCACATACAATACGTCACGAAGTGTTATATTAGAGCTACTTGTCTTTAATTTAACATTACCTATGCCCGCTGCACTAACACTTTCACCCGAAGCCAGAACTACTCTTTGAACGCGATTTTTAATCGAAGATAATCGAAGAGAAAGGATGTTCGAATGTTCGATGATACACAGTTGTTTTTTGTAAGACTTAAAACAACTGATGTTGTTTGACTTTTATTTGACCTACACTCTGCCCGGATGTGGCCTCTTCTACCACACGCATAACATTTTATTATTCTCTTTGCATGACCTTTCTTTTTGTCATTGTCATGCGACTTAGAATTTCTCTTTTCATTTGATCTAAAACGTCTTTCCTTGTTTTGCTGCGCTATAAACACGCTTTCCCCGAAAGCTCTTTCCGCTCTCCGTGGCGTTGTTCTTCTTCTAGAATTTTAACCTTCAAATGAATAACGTTTGGCAGCGTGTCGTGACTCTCCATGGCGACAATGAAGGTGTCAAGGTGTCCATGTCATCTGGTAAGCTACATAGCAGGAAAATGCTGAGAGATTATCGGGAACGCCAATTCCGATTTTCTTCAAATCGTCCGCAAGTGTACAGAAATCCTTAATTTGATCGGTGCATTTTTTACCAGCTTTGAAGCGAAATCGAACGAGTTCCTTGAAAAAATTTATCTTGCGTGCAGGTCCGCTGGCCTTGTATGGATTGCTTAGCACACTCCATGCTTCTTTTACGTTTGTGCATTTCTTTATGTGAATCAATTCCGATGATTTGACAAATAAAACCATCATTGCTCGAGCCTTTCAGCAGGAGCTTCATTTGGACACGAACTTTCGATGGCATCACAATAATCATGCGTTATTAGCAAGCTTCTCATCTGGACCGAACAGAAAGCATAATTATCGCTGTTCAGATTTTCAATTTGCGAAAATGAATTGCTTATTTTAACAGTTTATCAACGGACGTTTAAATTAAAAACTTTACCAATTAGAAACACCCCAAAACACGTGCTAGCGATTGGCCTTGTATTCGGTTAAAGAACATCCCAGAAGGAAATGGTCATGTATAGGAATGTGTTTTAGAATGCACCACTCCTATGAACTATACATGCCAGAACGCATGATTTTGTACACGGCGATGTCATAGGAAAATCATGCATCCCTTTTAACATTCCTAAAGAATGCAAGAATTATCATATAATTTTATCATGAATAAAATCCTTGCTCATAAAGTATGTGATTTTTCCTTTATGGCTAAAGAATGTATTTAAAAGTGAATGCTTTTCGAGTCCTTTTTTATAATTTATTTTATTTGTAGTTAAAAGTAACATTATGAGTGTAAGTTTTAAATTATAAATTAATGATTAATTATAACAGAAAAAGTAAATGACACTTGCTTTTTTTTCAAATTTCACAGTTTCTAATTTTTCAACGACAAAAACTAAAAGTAAACAATACCTTCATTCAAAA